>JANPYM010000015.1:882604-921290 GCA_025890175.1 Ciborinia camelliae
GGGGGAAGTGGGTTGGGGGTGGATGGAGGGATGGATGGATGGGTGGGAGGGTGGATTGGGGGTGGATTGGATGGAGAGGGGCGGGGGGGAGGAGGGAGAGGGCGATGCAAGGCTATTCGATTGGGTTGGATTTATTCATTTCATTTCATTGGATTGGATTGGATTGGATTGGATTGGATTGGATTGGATTGGATTCGATTGCATCTATGTATGTGTATGGATAGATATATGTATATATATATGTATAAACAAATATATATATATATAAACAAATAGATATATACATAAACAAATACATAACATGTAGTAATAACTAAAGCAACTACCAAGCCTAGCCTAACCTCTCCAACGCATAGCGAGATGGCGATCGAAATCGATATATCTAGATAGTTTATAGTTTATTGGAAGAAACTGTTGGAATCACCATGGGCGATGGAGAACAAATGTACTATAGTATTTAGTGTATTTGGCTCGAAGCTCGAAAAACTATGCTACAGATCAACTATATAAGCCCGCTAGCGCGGCGCGCCGGGGCCGTGCTGCTGCATGCGCTTGCGTGCCGTAGGCACATGATTTATCCAATAAAACCCAAATCGTATATAAATCAGGATTAGAATAACACATTTTCTATTTTTGAACTCAAATAATATAGAAATTAGAACTAGAATAGTACTAGAATAGTCCTAGAATAGTACTAGAATAGTACATTGTATTCGAGACTAAACTAACATCATTTATATATTTTTTTAGGATTGAAATATACAGCAATATATACTATTTAAGGTCGAAATGGAAAGTTTATATGCTATTAGTTGGGGTATCAAGGTTGAAAAACATATTCGTTTAGGTATTTGTCGTTATAGATACAGTAGTTTCTATAATCATTAACTTAATTCTCGGCCGCGGGATTCTGGGACGGAATAAAAAGCCCATCCGCGTAATATTCACGTGAATGTTGCGAAATCTTTAACATGGGATTCGGAGTCGATATGGTTTCACTATTTAGAGAGACTTCGATAGTCTTGCAAGGATGCAGAGACCTGATGAGCTTGTGCATAATATATAGATCGCAGCAGCTTCATTCTAATTCGATGGGAATGTTCGCATATTCTTGATCATTGGAAGTCTCCTTCGTCTACTTTACTTAATACTCAATTTGTTCATGTGGATAATTATGGCTTCGGCTGAATGTGACAGATGTGCAAATAAGAGGGGATTCTTGCATGTGAGTGATATCATCAAGAGGTCTTCCGCGCTCTTCATACTTCATCTGCATGCTTGCAAAATATAGCATTCCGTTGACCGTGATATTTAGAGAATGGCATTGAACCATCTCGCAAAGCCTCTTCAACCCTCATATCGCGCGATCCTCCTCTTACGAACGGGACTCATGGCGGACATCACATCGGCTATGGATCCCGCTGCTATGCTATCACACATCACACATCATCTATAAATCCACGGATCTTGCAACGATACAGAGAATAAACGCATGTTTGCAAGAACCATGGTTTAGATATGTTGCTTTTCCTCATTCATCATTCATCACTCATTATCTCCATCTTCGGAGCACAGAATTGAGAAATCGATCAGTTGCAGCACAGCGATTTCAACTTCTTGTTACCTACCCCCCCGGGGGGGAAATGTCACGGCCCGAGCCGAACCGCATCGATTTCCTATTTCCTATTTCCACTCCCGCGGGGTGTAATAAAGATCAAACAAGAAAGGCGGGAATACTACATACATATTTACCACTTCTATCAACATTAGACCTGCACAACAAGAGGAGAGGAGATGGGATAGAGATCCTGGCGTGAAGAAAAACACGTTGGGAATAAATGAGTAGTAGTAGTAGTAGTAGTAGCGAGTTAAAAGCAAAAAAGGCGGGGAAGGGCGCCTTTTATATCCGCGAGAAAAAACGGATGGAGAGGAAAAACGGATGGTGGAAGGAAAGCCAAGATATTCCATTCTCTCACGAATGGATAATAGATAATAGATAATAGATAACAGACGTCAAGAGGAGAGGTAACGATTTTGAGAATGAGCGTTGAAACTCGATAGATAGATAGGGAGTCTTATCTACCTCCTAGATAGAACCCATATTCCTACCTACCTACCTACCTACCAACCAGAAAAGGTATATTTGGAGAAAGAAAGATGTCCCAGGTAGGTATCGGTGAAATATTATTCGATAAATTCACCATATATGTTCCCATAGACGATAACGGGTACATACAATACATACAAGATTAATATTATTCGCCCACCCATTATTATCACCCTTCCCACTTGGGAACTAGATATGCAAGTATCACTGCATGATTCACAATGGGATTCTGAGTCAAAAGCAGAGGATCCACATGGCCTCTCTCCTCTTTTTGGCAAATATACATCTTACATTATTATTGCCAATTTCAAAAGAATGATATTTTCGGCACTAGCTAAATATTGTATCGACTTAAATTATCCGCTTCATCTAACGAAATCTCTACCTTCCTAACAAGATAAATTTCCTTTTTCATCAATCATTGCAACCCTAGCTCGCCCAAATAGAGATTTCCCAGACCAGCCCAAAATATTCCTGGCGAAACCATATCACATCCGTGATATCAGATTCAAAGCTTCCATAAATTGCTAATTAGCGATTGTGATGATCTGACCACCTTCCCAGGTCTCTCCAGCCTCCAATTTTTGCCATCCGCTAACCGAACCGGCCTCGACACAAATCATTGTTCTCCATCCATCCTTAGGTGCAAAGTCTCCCATATCTTTAGCGTCAACCCAGGGGTTCCATACAACAACTTGGTTCATGTTATCTCTGGCGATTGTGTACTTCTTCTTTCCACCTTCGGAGACAACTATCTCGGTGGATGGACCACCGGCAGGAGTGTAAACGCGATCGGTTTTCGCGGAGATGGTAAGAGGGTCGGTAGGAGCGGTATTTGTGGAGATGGGTTCAGTGAGCTTGTCGACATACGAGGCATTCTCGAGACCAGTGATGGCGATTTGGGAGATATCCTATTATTCGTCGCGCGTCAGCATAACTGTTTGAGAGGCAAATGAATGAGTGCAAATAAACGTACCTCGATCTTGAAATAAGTGTGCATCAAGATCTGGAAGTCCCAAGCCGTTGTACCCTCATTTCTGACCACCATACTCGTTCCGAGACCGTCTCTACCAAGTGTAACACTGTAGATCAAACCGAACTCACCACCCCACAATTTCCTCGTCTCCTCTGGTAAATTGCTAGCACTCAAACCAAAATCCAACTTAACACTACTATCACCCCCTTGACCATTAATACTACTACTCTCACTTGTGCTCTTCCCCAAAAACTCCCATCTACAATTGCGCGCAAAACCATGTTGAGGTAAAGTATCAACACCCTTGGCCTTACCTTCCTCGCCGCCCACCTTTCCGAATACCGGGAACACTAAAGGAATACCACCGCGCACAGCTTTCGTACCATCGAGTACAGCTTTTTCGCTAAGCCAGAGTTTCTCGATTCCGGCCGAATCTTTCCAGCTTATGATTGTAGCGCCATAGAGGAGGATCTCGAGCGATTCACCGGTGGGGAGGACGGCGGATACGCGGGAATTGGAATGGGTGGTGGTTATCTGGGCGTGAGGTGCGAGGCCTGGAGTGGCAGAGAGAGCGGATGGCTTCTTGGGTCGGTCCATAATTGGAGATATTGGGTTGATGTCTGAATTGCGGTTTGTTTGGATTGAAGGAGGGGTAAATTGAATGATGGGAGCTGAGCTACGGATGGAGTGGTATTAACAAGGTGGGATATTTCGTAGTATTTATACTTTCCTGCTTGCAACTGCGGGTTGGATGAAACAAATGTACAATGAAGTTGTACAAGATGGGTATTATGTTTTGAGGTTATTCATTCAGATTCAGGTGAGCTTTGAAATGTGGAAGTGAGAGACAAGAGCGGACGAGTTACCTAAGATGGTACACCAAGCCAAAGAATGTGGGATGTAAGCGAGAAACCTGAAACAAGAGAAACTGGCAAGGGTGTCCAAGCTCGGAGTGCCGAAAATAGATTAGTAAGTGGGGTTGATCATCGACGAAATCAAACTAAACAATGATTGGTTCAAGGACTCAACGTAGATGGTAGATACTAATTAGTAAGGTAAGTAGGTAGGTAGGTAAAGGAGAGTAGATAGAGTAGGTGGAAGTAGAAGTAGAAGAGGCGATGAAGAGATTAGATGTCTAATTCAGTTTCATAATATGTTGAGAAGGGCTAAAACCGATAATTATGTCTAGGGCAAAGCAAGCTACGAGGGCAAATTGAAGTGAGACCAGGAGGGCAATACAGAGATGATGTACGGAGTCTCGTTCTCATTTATAGACAATCGGAAACCTTGCAGTATCTGAGAGCCACAAAACATATGTGCAACATAATTGGCATTATTCCTGGTATCTAAGCTACAAGTTATTCATCAAACTCCTCCATGCAATCGTATCATGTATATCACTTCATGTGACATATGTAAGCCAACCGTAAAGCTAAAGCAAAACGCCATCCGCCATGCAAGTTTCCTTAATCATCAGCCAATTGTTTTCCTCGTCTAATCGCGCCATACAATTGGACCTTTGCATCCATAAACACATCCTCCATTTCACTGCCTTCCTCTCGGCTGAGAGCAGCATCCCCAAGATCCTTGACTAAGTTCAGCAGCCTCTCTTTGATATTCTGATATGTAAGAGCGGCTGAAGCAGATTCTGCTGTTTCCTCCTGCTGATCATTGGTGTGCTCCTGTGATCCGAGTTTCATCTCCTCAGCTATTTGCGATTGGAGTAAAGTTTCCTCGACAAGATCTGGATCTGACTGATCGAGAGGTGGGCTTGATCGTCCTTCCAGTTCAATTTCGCCGACTGCCGTTTCATCTATGGCTTCACTACTAGAAATTACCGCGGTAGGACGGTCATTTGCGACGATAGAAGAACTGTCCTCCATGACATCTGGGGCAGAACTGAACTCTCCGAGACCACCCATGTTAGGAATATTACCAAGAATCGTTCTAGCCTGTGATAATCTGGTATTTCTTCGTGTGACTCGTTCAGATCGAGCAGATTGGGGTGTAGAAATACTTTGCATCATCGCAGTAGATTGAGGTGTAGAAATACTTTGTAACATCACAGATTCTGGTGTTTTCGGTGGCCGACCTTTTCTTCTCTTTGGGGGAGGTGCTGATTCAACTGCAACGATTGTTAGTATTTAATCTTACACAAAGAAAGCCATGCTTACCATTTCTTGGTGCCTCTTGACTATCAGGCACTGCACTGTCAATGTTTAGAGCTTCATCAAACTTCCTTTTCTTTGCCAAAATATTTTCTTTGCCCTCGTTCTCTATCTTGATTTTGACTGGTGTATTCTTTCGTTGAGCTGGCTTTGGGCTCTTGCTTGTATTGTTTGGACGGATTTGGCGAGGTATCACAATTATAACAGAATCAGCATCGGAGTCATTTACCGCGGGCTCGGGCTCGAGTGACGTGTTGTTTTTGCTATTCTTTTTCGCGGGTTGTGGCGCTGGAGTTTCTGGAATGACGGATGGAATGACCGAAGATTGACGTTGTGGAGCCGAAATCGCATTAGGGGTTTCGGCAATGGCACTTTTAAGAGGCACCGTAGCAAGTTCTATCGATGCATGTGCCGAGTGACCAGCTTTGCCTCCATTTTCAGCCAAATTCCGATCGACGGATTGTGCCAGTCTGATGAAGCTAGATTCGTCGAGGTCGCTAAGTGGGGAAGACATATCATTTGGCATGGATACTCCCTCTGACAACTTTTGTATCCGAGATGGCAGTGCTCGTGGAGAAGATATAGCATCTTCAAAATGCTCATCGTCGCTCAGATTTTTATTTAAAGACATTGTTGATCTGGCATCAAGAATGTCATCTTTTGGGGTATTCAGCGTCGATTGAATTGCTACCGCACGACGCTTGCTTCGCCTCGGAGTTGTTGGTAATACCGAATCGTTGCTGGAACATGGATCTTTGATCGTCTCAGAAACTTGGACCTCCGAAGCGTTGCCAGCTCTGTGATTGCTGGCTAGTTGTTGAAGGCTTACATCTCTAGCCTCCTCTTCGCTGCTAATAAGTTCAATGGTTACATCCAGATTCTCATCTCCAACAGAATGCCTAGGCGTGCTTCTATACGTAGACATGGTTTGACCAGGGTCAAAGGTATATGGGTATATTTGTGCAGACGCATCTAGCGAACGATCGGTGACTGCACCGTCATTGGAGTCATCCGGAAAGTTTGTAGGAAATGAGGTGACATTGAACTCATCGGAAGAAGTAGGAGGCACCGAAGCACGTTGTTCCATTGATAAATCGGGCGGTAAAGGTGATTGCTCAGGCTGATCGATGTCTTTATGTGCAGCATGCCGTTGCACATCGTTTCTTGTCTCAGCTAGGGGCGGGGAAGATGGAATTTCCACATCGTTATCTTTATGTATCGGTACCAAATACTTATTCGAATCAGTCGCAACAGCCGACTGTGAAGGGGGACAAGAAATATCCTTGGAAGCACGTATAACACGTGCCGGAGTTGGCGAGGAGGCAAGGAAAGTATCTTGGTTTTCGATGACTTGGGTATCTGGTGTACTCTGCCTTTCACTATTGGCTGGTGTCTCTAAACGGAGTTTTGAAGTAGGGAGGTGTGAAGGCAATTCAACCTCGTTATCGACATTCTGGGGGGTTGGCCTTGAGCTCGACCGAGGGCTAGACCTGATATCTGAGAACATGGCTGCAGCTTCAGCTTGTCGTTCTCTGACTTCCTTCTGCCGTTCGGTTAAAAGCTGCGAGTCATATATTGCGTCCGATAAGGGTGACGAGCTTGCAATTGCTTCAAATCGAACTTGGGAGTCGTCATGTCGCAACTTAGCAACAGAGCTCTTCTTCCTTGACTTCCTTTGTCCAGGTTGCGGGGTTGTCTCACGAGATCTCTTCCCCAATGCCGTCCCATTTACTTCAATAACAACTCGTGGAGACGAACCTACTACCGTTTGTCTGTTGGGTTGAATCATACTGGAGGAAGAAGCTTTGCTCGAGACTTTTGGTAAATTGATCGCACTGGAAACGTTGGAATCTGTCTGTGTATCAAGAAAAACGGGAGGCTGCTTATGACTGTCGGAGGTCTGATTTTCAGAGCTATCATGAAATGATGGAAGAGGGAGGTCAGCCATTGGAAGAAGTTTGGACAAAACTGCTTTGACCATCGGGGGGTACTGCAAGTCGCCTTCAAAGGATCCAAATATGTCTCTCCACATTTCTATGGCCATGTTTGCAATAGACACATGTTTACTTCCCAAGCCAGAGCACAATAATGGTTCTAGCTCGTTTAGCAATTTTGTTGCATCATTAGTTGTAGAACCCAACAATGAGCAGATAGTTTTCCACAGAGAGTTAACCTACACTAATTAACCAATGTGTTTAATAGGTATGGAAATATCAACTTACAGATCGAGATAGAGGACTTCCACTGTGCAGCTTTGCCTCTTCATCACGTATCCAGCAAACAATTCCATTCTCAAGCTGAATCAAAGCTTCAATAATCAACGCTTTTGGACATCGAACCAAGAGTGCTTCAAACTCGCTAAACAAGTTACATGGGTTAGTTTCGTCGCTCGATGAAAGCTCGGTATAAGAATACTCTAAGCACCGGGATATATATTCGTACAGGTGCGAATAAGGATCGAAGATGTGAATTTTCGGGCCGGCGGTTGCACTTCCCCAAAGGCGCCTCCGAGCAGCATCCAAGGCTTGGCGGTCTTTTGGGTAGGATGCTTGTGCAATCAAAAATTGGCAGTATTTTGCTTGATTACCACAGCATTCATTTTTCGGTCGCAATTTTATATTCAAAGCCTTAGCTATCGGTTCAATAACAACGATAGCTCGGCCTCCGTGCCCAGAATCAGTAGTGGCAGACATTACCAAAGCTTGGTAAAGATCTTCCCATCCTTCCAAAGGTTCCTTTGGTGACAAATCAATCCCAACCTCAAGAATCCTTGCAATACTGCGGTATTCACCCCCAAGAGGGCGAGCGTCATGAATCGAGCTAACCATGACACTGTCATCGCGAAAATTGATCGCTACTGTAGCAAATCTTGCAAGAATGGTCCAGAGGGCTCCGCACGAATCGATGTTGTCAAGGGGAAGAATGTCTAGAAGGTCCTTGACGAGGTCCATTTTTCCTTTACTCAAACGTCGAGCTTCGAAGAATGGTGCAAGTATAGCTTGGACCATTTCCAAGAACTTAGAATCGTATATTGCACCGGGGGAAGCGCTAGCAAGCAACAGGAATAGATGATGAAGTGGGGATCTAATTTCGCCTTTTATCTTTCCAGGTCGATGTGAAGGTGTCGCAACAACAACAAAGTCATCTTGATGTCCCATGGATAATAGCCTTTCTGTGAACGGTAGTACTCCTAGACCAGATATGACAGTAGTGATAAGGACTTGAAAACTAGCGAAAAAATTCGTGTCGTCCTTGCAATGAGGTGCTGGGGCATGCAAGCCGTCTGGGCCCTTTTGCCATATTTTGTACATTGTGCCGAATAGAAAAGCCAGACATGCCATGGTATCATTGGACGTTTTAACCTCTTTGGCCGCTGCGGATGAGATTGAAGAAATGTAAGTTTCCCAAAGAAGCGATATCTTACTTTTGGGGAGGGCAAACTCCCAATAGAGCAGCTCAATGATTGGATTCAGAACTTGAAAGACTCGAGGGGCACTTTTACGTAGCCATCTAGGATCAAGTGCTGGCAGCTCTTTGGCTGTGACAGCATTATCATTCATCGCTCTGGTTGCTGACCATGGTCTTTGAGTATGTGAATCGAACAAACCACAAAGTATGTTACATGCATCACTCAAATATTGCTTAGCGGATGCCGGATTATCCACATTGTCGATAGGGGTGAGTCTGTTCCCGACGATTTTAGCTACGGATATATCCCAGACCATATCGAGTTGGGCCAGGGTTGCATTCGGCTTCATCGAATAGTACAATAAATTGTATATGCTACTAAGCGTCGACTTGCGATATACATTTTCGGAATTCGAGACCTTACGAACATCCTTTCTTTGAAGCTGTCCAATTAAAGGTTGACTGAGCATATTCATCATGTTCGGAGAGATCTTCTCGTCCAGACCAATTACAAAGATCATGCGATTCCATGCCAAATTTGTCGCTAGTCTCGTGTCCAGATCACTGGAATTGAAACCGGCCTTGATTACATCAAGCCATGCTTTTATGAAAACCCAGTGCTCTAGTTGTTGGGGACGAGCACGGAGGAATAAGATAATAACGGCCCAAATTCGAGGAGCTGGACCTGGTGGCTTTCTGGCTATCATCCTTCGCAGTCGATCGGCGTAAAAATCGCCATACTTGACACCACTTCCATCTGACCCTTTGAAGATCTCCATGAGTTTTGATGATACTTTACTCTCCGTACCGAGACCAAGGCCAGCCTCTTCACCAAACGTAATGGCGGCAGTCTGTATATTTGAATAGCTGCTGAGAACATCGCTCAAAAGATCTCCAAGCCAGTCTAGATTAGAGATCATATGAGATCTGGATTGCCTGAGAAGTGTTCGGTAGATGTTGATGCGCTGTTCTACAATGCTTTTGCCTTGCACAAACTCCTCAATTTTGTGAAGTGCAGATATCAGCTTGGTTACTCTCTCGGCAGTCATGATTCTTGCCGAGAACTTTTGCTGTGCAAGTATGAACATCAAATGTCTCGCAATCTCCTTTGACATTCCAGGATTTTCGAAAGTCTTCAAGGCATAGTCCACTAAATAGCTGTTGAACTCGGCGGTCAACATATCCGAAATCGACTTCTTGTACAGAAAGCTAGATATAAGTACCAGCGCCTCTTTAGCAAGTTGGATGTCAAGGGCTCCAGATTCTTGCCTGGCATTTAAATCACGCTTGATGAATTGTAATATTAAGTCCATCTTGTCTGATAAAGCCTTCCTGTCCGGAACATTGTCGCAAGCCTTCAAGGCGCCTGACAAGGTCATGTATGCATCCAGCCTTGAGCTCCTATCTTGCCCCGCCAACTGTTTCGATATTGATTCTAACATTCTGGCGTCGAGTATTAGAGGGTCCGGGGTTAAAGTCTGATCGTTACCTCCGGAAGGTTTGGTGGCGTGTATAGAATCAGACACATGGCGTGCTTTCAGGATCGATTTGGTCGCTTTTCGCTCCGCTGATGGTGTCAGTGGTGAGACAACCTGTGCGGATAGTATCTTTTTATCGGTGACAATTGTAGGAGGGTCTTTGTAGTCGTACTTTTCGGACCAACCTACTTTCTTCCTGGTCGTCGAGGGCGTACTAGTAAGATTCGCAGATGAGTCTGGGGCAACGAGTTTAGGCTGTCGAGATGGTTTGTCTTTTGGATTTAAGAAGAGGCGATACCAAGGTTGTCGGGGCTCACTGGCGTCGAGTTCAGCAGGAGTTGGAGGTCTCGGCTCAGGATTAATTGATTTTGCAGAAGCTGGAGATGGCGGTACCATGGCTGCAAGATCGCAGCTATCGTGAAGATGAAATAGCAACTGTACCGAGACCCATCTTCTACTCACGGAGGGAATACTCAAACCAGAAAAAGCTTTATGATAATTTGCGATGCTCGCAGATACTCGCGTGGTTGGAGAAATAGAAATATCACTTGGTTAACCTAGCGAATGTAGGCAGAAAACGCGACAAACTTCCGGCTCGCGTCAAAAACCACTTTAACTCGTTCACCGCTTTTGGTGGCTTACTAATATCGCGTATAGGGCTATCCGTGCACGCGACACCACCATTGGCGTTTTTTGATAGCTATCTGTTGTGATATGCGATCGTGGAATTGGTTTGGGGTTCAGATGATCAGAGGTGCCTAGATCATTGAGGAATCTTTGGTCTTTTCAATAGCTTGTATTCTAGTTTTAGATTATTTGGGTTGTATATTAGATTCTTGGATTTTAAAAGTCATGTGCTATCTATCATACACTGAAATATTTCATCAGACTTCAACCCCCTTTAAACATTAACATCATGAGACCATAGTTGTACCGTTACCACCCTTTCTTATAGTTATATCCTCCTAAATATTACATTATAAAAATATCTCCTAGCGCATCCCGTTTCGTTCCGCTTTAACCCCGCTAAATAACATTTCATATCCATTAATTCCCCATCAACTCATCAAGTCATTGCAAACCCCCATCTTCCCCCCTCCCCCTTCTCATAACTCACATAAACATCATCCTTCCCCTCACGAACCGCATCCGCAATCGGTCGCAACAACATGCTCATCCCTAGATAGGCATTCTCCTGCACCACAACCCGATTTGCCCACACGGCAATACCAAAACACATGAGAAACTGCACCAGCGGGATCAAAAAAACAATCAGAAGGAAAAAATAGGTATGATTTACTTGGAGCGCAAATCCCGTGTGAGGCTCCGACCCAAAATATGAAGATACGGGGTTAAATTCTGCGGCTCCGGATATGGAGGATAGTCCGAATGATGCTATTTGTATACCTATGCTTACCGCGTTTCCGTGCATAGGAGTGCCCCAGAGGGATTTTTGCGGGTAGAAAGAAGCTTCTTGTCTTGAGTTGTCGTAAGTTAAATATCCTTGGGTGGCTATGGCTGCCGCGGCTATGGCTGCCATATCATCGCTTATAAACGAGATATTATGCTCATCGTTTTTCGTATTCCCAAGCGTGATGTTACAAGTGTAGTACCAAGGATCGGTATCCGAAGCTTCGAAAGCTTGGATGATGGAACAGCGCGGTATGCCGGGACAAGAGTTGGGATAGTCGGTGAAGAAAGTGGTTTCGTTTGCGACGAAGGAGGATACGTATACGGGGCGGCCGATATCTTGGACGGTTATGTTGATGGGTAAGTTGTCGTTGTCGTAACCTGACAGTACTTTGTGTGAAGAACAGGAGTAGTGCATATCGAGGGTTCGGTTGGTGTAGACACCTAGGAGACCGGAGGAGGAATATTCGGTGAATACGAAGACCATTTTATTATTTGGCAGGTCTTTCCATATAATGTCGTTTTCTGCAAGGTCTTGGTAGATTTCTCTCGGCGGCGGTAGATTGTCGATTGAATCGTTTATCCCAAAGATCCAGGGTAGAGCACCGTATGCGTGGGCGGTGTATTCTTCGTCTCCGATATCTAGTTGGGTGTCCCTTCCTTGGGGATAAAAATGTTTCATATCCGGTACTAACACACTACCGGGTGCGAATAAGTAACTTTCGGTGCTGACATCAAAACCATAGGTTAAACTGATGGCTGCAATAGCAACTTGTACGAACTGCTTCTTATCAATACCATAAATCTTTCGATCAAAAAGATTCTAACTTACAATATTGAACAAGAGCCATGAGATAGCCATACCAAAAACCACCAGTCTTTTAGATTTACAAAAGAAAGCCAGTTTGCCAAGATTCATCAAGCTATCGGAGTGTAAAGTAAGTTCCAGCTAATCTCCTGTTAGCAATTTCCTCAATACCAAAATTGGACATCTCCTACCTCTTGAAGATTCCTCTTCCTAGCATGTAAAATTGGCCAGCGCGCAGTCATTGCCATATCTTTCAACGAGCTCGCAATATTTATACCCAACGCAATACTAATCCCGGTCGTAAGAGCATTGAAAATTCTCTTCGAAGTTTCCGTCACAATAACCTTCCGACTCCAAGCTAGTATAGCAAACAGGTAAGCGCCACATAAGACGAGTGTAATTAACCATCGCGCAAGACCCTTTAGTAAAATGTGCCAAAATTGCTTTTTGGTCTTCGGTGTATATGGAATGCTGGAGAAATCTTTTGGCTCATGGGGAAGTAAAGTTGCTGTGTTAGTTGATTGGGAAAGATTGCTGGTTTTGTGGACCGGTGGATCAGGGCGCATGGAAACCAGAGGGATTTCCATTTCAAATTGCGACGAGGAATGTATGGGATCGTAGTGATTGTTATGTGCCATCCTGTGCCAATACCGTGCACGATAAGTCGTCGTGGGTTTTATACTATAGTAATATCCTTCAACACTGCAAATTCGGCAACTTATTTTCGACGCCGAACTTTCGACAACATGGAATTGATAAGCATATGATGGGATTTGAAAAACATATTAATCAAGCAGTTCATGCTCAGCCTTGTGGACTAATTACCCAAAAATAAACCCATCTCTTTGGCTGCATGAAGGTATTTTAGGATCTCACCTCAGAAACGATTGGTTCGTTCGCGAGACGCAGTGAGAATTCACACCACCAGCACCTTCATACACGGGATTTGAACCTCCAGCTGAAAAAGTCTCAAAACCCGTTGGGGTCGATTTTGGAAGGCCAAGACGGAGAGCTCCCACGTTCCAAGGTTTTTATCAACATCTTGGAATTTGCGCGACAAATAAAACATGTTATTCTGCAAGTTGCTGACACATTTTGTCGTCTTTTGACAAAATAGGTTGGTTATTGGGTATCATGATGATATGGGGATGGCTCGTAAATCAAAAACCACATAAATATCCATGGTAGAAAACGGATATGTTTTGGAGAGAAGATGAGAGATGCGGCCACTTCACTACGCTAAGCTAGTGTACACGTGACCTGTTAAGATCGTGGTGCTTGCTAATTATAGAATTCCTTCCATTCTTCCATATTTCAGATGTGTGTGTGTGTGTGTCAGACAACTTACTCTGTATCAATTACATATATCTATATATAAATACCTACCTAGGTATCTATATATATGGGAAGAATTTGGGGGTCAAAATCCTTTCTGTTGTCCGAAATCTGCAGTTTGTTTCAAAGAATTTAAATCTGGGGAAATAAAATTTAATTTTCATACAACTACTTAGATAAGGCAAGAAGATAAATAGATAAAGAAGTGATCTGGGGAAGTGAAATTGTAAAATCCATCAGTGAGAGTGCCAATCATTATTTCAATCCTCTCCACGCTCAGAAAGATGCGATTGGCATTTTCATTGATTTATGTTGGGCTCGCCCACCAGCTATTATACAACAGAAGCAAAAGGATTCTAGCTACATACCACGTGCGCATAGCCGTCTCCAGCAGGAGATTTCTTTATGGTACCTCAAATTGATGAAACACACAGGCTCTGATCCGTGAACCGTCTGATTAATATCCCCAAACGCCTGCAAGGGACGCACCAGATCCACTATGGCGAATCCGAGATAATACCACGATCCTACGCCTTAATAAACGCCAAAAATCATGTTCGCCCTCGTATGCTTCCGACACCAACCACTCTTGCACGGAAAGTTCATTGAGACCTTCGTCGAAGCATTTGTTTCTTCATCCACTTCGGATCTGCAAACCTCAAACGTTTTCTAGGAGTTTCGATCTAGGCCACTGCAACCACATCTCCCAATCTCTACCAAGATAAGTCCCAACAACGTCTAAAAGAAAGTTCCCAGCACTACCGACCGCCCAATTCTTCCGGCATATGTGCAGCATGACACTAAAATACGCCAGAACAACCAATGCACCCGGCCTTCTCTGGGCAAGAAGTTCAGTATATTCCACTGAAACTGTAATCGGCCATGATGTAACCATTCTTGGACTAAGGTGGCCATTCTGTAGATCGACGAGACTGGAAGTATACACCCACTTGAGCTGACGAGCGGCTTCTCGCAACACCTCGAGTTCTCTCTGGCCGACGCCAGGAATTTGGGAAAGTTTTTCTCTCAGTTCCAGAAAATTCTTCACATACTCGTCAATGTGATCCTCATTGCCATCGCCAAATTGCATCAAATCGCGAATTTCAGACTGCTTCAAAAACTCCCACCATCCTGTGAAGCACACCCGAACTCCACGCATCAATGTAATCGCCTGGACGAGCTTATCGATGAAATGATTTAAATCTGAACCAGGCATGGAGAATGTTTCGACAAAGAAATGAAGCCCCAGGATCCCGGAATATAGGAAAGCGGGAATGAGGTTTTCGTCATTTACTTCTCGCACCGATTCATTGAACATTTTTATAGATTGTTCTTGCAACATCCTCGATTCATCGTGATAGAATTGGAATTGATTGGGACGCATGATACTCAAGTGTAATGCCGAACATGCAAGAAGTTCGTACATGAGAAAAGGGGCCACGAATGCGAATTTGAGTAATTCAGGATGCCCTTGTGATTGATCACCCCACATGAAACTCCGGTCATCATGAATATGTTGGAACAGCTCCAGGTGAGTGAAATTTACATATGATTGAGGCAGTGATGGGGTTTCCGGTTGCAATGAAATTCCACGAGGTGTTTGTGGGTTACTTTGAGTATTTGGCGAGGTTGCATATGAATCTGGGGTAGTGACCATGCCTCCTGGACTTGCGGAGGTCATCGGAGCCTTGTAAGAGCATGTATGATTTGCCGTTTTACAGTTCACACATTCTGGGCGGGACTCATCACACTACAATAATAACATAACATACAAATATCAGTTGTAGATCTCCAAGACGTTTGATTTTGGGGGAGGGAGGGGGAGGTGGAAGGGGGAGGGAGGGGGAGGTGGAAGGGGGGAGGGGGGTTGCGAGGGGGGGACAATGAGAGATCGACTTTCTCTCCGTTTTCCTACATCAAACACAGTTTCTTATTTCTTGCACTTACCTTGATATGCCTCGATTTACACTGCAAACACCCTTTCCTCGACTTTTTATGGGCTCGGCGATTCATTTTTGTTCTTGATTCGCGATTCCGCGATTCCGCGAGGAAATAAGAAAAGCACTGATGAAATGGGAAATCTCTCCTGATATGTTTGTTTGTATATGGTCAACTGGGGCTGTGTCGAAATTTAATTGGGAAGGAGGAAGGGAGGTAGGGACAGTTTATATCACGGTTTGCAGCTGGAGGTGTCAAGGGTTACCCCACCACGCCCGGGTAATTTGCGGGGGGTTCAGTAATAATCAGAGCTGGATGCCTCAGTAGGTAGGTAATAAAATGTAGGTAGGTTAGGTACTCGACCATCAACATCAATACCTAGTAGTAGGTACAGTGCATACATTCAATACCTTATATATATACCATTTTGGGTATTGGTATTGAAAAATCACGATGATGAAAGGTAATGTGATCCAATCCATTATTCATTTCATTAAATTGGCGGTATCTATGGCGACTTCATTCCCAGTGCCGTATTGGAAATCAATTATCTGTCTACTTCTAGTGAATACTAGATAGGTAACTCCAGACTCCCCGTTCATCAAAGGCTCAAACGGCCCATTTTCAACCCATACCATCAAGACATAAAAATCCCTCATCCCAAACCCTCATTTCCTTGCAGCTGCAACATCTAAGGTTGCTCTGCATCGTCATAATATTTGTCATAACATTTTCATGCCATATCGCGGGAGCCGTAAGGCTTCTTCCTGTGTTGCTTCTGTTCTTGACTGTTCATCAACTGAATGCTGTGGGCCTCTTCGCTCCCCGATGGAGGTGCGGATCCTGGTGTGACTTTAATTTCACTTGGATACCTGATGAAGAAGATAAGGGTGACGATCCACATTGGAACTGCATCGAAGATATAGATGGTCCACTCATGCTTCATGGGATATCCGGTTTGACCCATTGCGTACTCGATAACTCTGAAGATTGATCGAACGAAAATGAAAACACTCATGGTGTAAAGAACATAGAGGTGATGAATCCAGTTTGCTTCAACAGTGAAAGACTCTGGCGTCGGTGCTGCTCTCATACGGCGTTCGAAGATCAGGGCAGTGAGGAAGAAGACCGCGAAAGCAATGATTTGGATGAAGAGACCGACCAGCACAATTTTTTCACCCAGGCTGGCTGTGCTGGCGTTGAACATCAAGCCAGAAGCGCCTCCTTGTACCACGAATGAAAGGATATCGGTGGTGACGAAGGCTTTCGTGAGCCAAGTGACCCTAATGACGGAGTGGTGTTCGGCGTGGACATATCGAATGATTTTACCGAGCGTCATGTAAATTGATGCTGCAAAAAGGGCTGGAGCGACAAGGGTGAAGAAACTTTGGAGGACGTATGGCAGCAAGCGGTCGGTAGCGTTGTGAGCTTTTTCTCGGCCGATGTAACCAATAAATTCGACTGCAAATAATGAGAACATGCTTTTTTTTTTCTCGGAAGTTTTGGAAGAGAGTGAGTAGAGTACTTACAGAGGCAACCTATGGTAAATGGTATGCAGAACCACGACCTAGTCTTGAACATGCGCCATGCGTGGAGACAAGTTGTGACGGCGAAGAGGATGATGAAAATCAAGGCTCCAGCTAAAGATGGGACATAGTTCCAGACGTAGTAATCTCCATGTCCCGCCAATGGTAAAAGTTTAGCCATTCTGTAGAAGCAGTGCGATATCTGTGCTGCTGGCGCTGTGTATGTTGTGTACTGGGGTTGATAAGAAGGGGTTTTCTGCCACAGAATGAGTGATCAAGAAATTCGTGATGGAAGGACGTAAAGTGATTTGAACTTCAATGTCGAGTTCGAGGTAATCAA
Organism: Ciborinia camelliae; assembly: GCA_025890175.1. NCBI lineage: Eukaryota > Fungi > Ascomycota > Leotiomycetes > Helotiales > Sclerotiniaceae > Ciborinia > Ciborinia camelliae. The sequence continues at coordinate 900,099 of JANPYM010000015.1, forward strand.
GAGGTTTTATTCTCAACATTTTGGCTACTGCTACAATAATGATTAATATCTAGATACGTTGGTTTGCGTCGTATCCATAAAAATACGCGTATTTGATGATTTTAATAGCATGAACCAGCGGTATCCCTTAAACTGCGGATTTATTAGGAGTCTGCGACCGACACTAGCAGGGATTTCAAGCCAATCAAATCAGCTTATTCATCCAGAATGTCGCATCCCGTTGTTTCGGCGATACGTCGATACGCTCAAATTCCTCTATTTCACTTCCAAGCTTTCCCAAACTTATGCTGAGCGCCCAAAGAGGTTAGCACAGCCTTAAAAGGGGTCGCGGGTGGTGGGGGGCATTGCATATTCCGCCAAAATTTGCAGGCGATGGACGTGGATGAGACGAATACGCGTATGTAGTACGGTCCAATAAAGCTTATGATTATGTACCTGCCTACCTACGGAGTTGAATCCGTAATTCAAAATATGTCGTTCATCTGGGCAGTTCAACATGAAGTCTGAACAGGCAGGCTCAAGCTTTTTTCTTATCTCCAGTTCCCTTGGTATGCTTAAGATGAGGTTCATGCTATAGGGCTATGCACGTATGTGCTGTTAGATTATTATTGAAGAGAGTGAGAGTGGCAACCAACTTACAACCCTTACAATCTTGACAACCCTTCCACCTTATAGCCCTTGCAACCTACAACCTCCCCTTACAACTTACTAATTACGGAGTACAATTTCACAATTTCCTAGTCGTAGGCCAGTACCCCTCTGAGAGGCTGGAGTCTGGAGTCTGAGCCCGTCTCTTGAGTCTTGCACGTCATTTGCGAAAACTAACTTGCCAAGCATGATACGCCGTGCCCTCCTTCCGAATCCCGAAGTGGAAACCTTATTAAAGTTATTAGACAAGAGGTCTTTCGCAAAACTGGATTTCGAGATTTTTTATAAGGTTAAGGTTAGGAGCCGTTAGGGTTGTTTATGTCGATTTTTCGGATTTCTTTTTGGTAAAATCTTATCGCCAAGATCAAGCTTTTTCAGATGGGCGGTATTTCAAACCCTCTACAGAGTAACTCTAAACTCTATAGTTGTATACAGTACCTAATATCCCTATCAATATTCTCGATTATTAGGTAACTATCGAAAAATTCCAACTTGCAACTTACAACAGCCCAGAGTTGTTGGGGTGGTTGGGAAATAATAGAAACCTAAATTGGGAGAGGAGGCTGGATGCTGCGCGGCCCCATACCGGTATCAGGAATAGGAATACAGACCTTCAAACGAGGGGCCCAAACGGGAAGGCTGAAGCCGACAGGTTTTAAGTTTGAACCCCTATAAGAATCTGATTCTATGGATGGTGGATCCTCAATATTGGACCTCACCATTGAGACTCTAGAGTCTATACGCGGTCCACCAAGTCTCCACAACGACAAGGGCTTTATGTACTCTGTTTAACCAACACACCTAACCCAGAGCTAAATCAATCAAGGTTAGTGTGTTTTCTTATGAATGAGTTTAAAGGGTACCTATCTGGATTCTGAACATTCTGATCTGGAACAATTACAGCGGGGAATTCCCACTCCGCTCCACCCGAGTGAGGCTCTTGAGTCTTGTATACAGTATTATACGCATAAGCCCCTGGAGGATGGAGTAAGTTGCCGATTCCCGAGTGCGATGGCTTTGAGACTTGGAGGGAATAAAAGCAAATGTTATCGCATTTTTTACTCACTACACTCGTATGATACATTTGAATCCAACGAGAAAGCACGACGTTAAATATGTCGGTCTTTCTATAACGCCAACGCCCTTTCCTTTGATTATTTGATTCTCGACAGTTCTCTCGTTTCCAGCTTCTTTTCTTTGAAGATTTAACCATGACTCTTTTCCACATGTTGTTCAGATTGATAATAGTTGAAATAAATCTTCATGATTTACTCGAGCAGTCTTAGTCCAATTTGGTCCTAGTTTCACAGAATGTTAGTCGTCAGATCACCACGTGAAGCCAATGTGCAAAGTTGCCTGGCACAAGTATACAATCATAAGAAACACACCACAACATGAAAGGATACAACTGTCCATAAGGAGTTGTGGCGTTACTTGGAAGCCTTTTGTGTTCTAAGTTCTCGCTATTTTCAATGTGTCTTTTCCGTGCTGCTGATGGGTGGTCCGGATCGGGCTCTGGTAGTTCGGCGCCCTTCATGTGCCCTTCATGTCCCGGGCACTTGTGCGTCGCAGCGATAGGCATGATAGCCCCGTTCTTATCTCTCTGGTCGTCCATACTTCTGCGCGAGCAATTCTTGGCTCTATCCGGGTCATCTGGCTCGAGTCCAACAATCAGGCAGTGAGATGCGAAATATGGTTCATACTGCGGGCATGATTTATCGCACACGCAGGGATCTGGGCCATCGCCACCACATGATCTATGGTGCTGATATAACTCCTTACACATACTGGGAGTGGGGAGCTTTTCGATCTTGGTTTTCTGTGGCTAGGTCAGCCTCCAGACACTCACTTATTCACCAGGATGGGAAGGAAGCACCATACCTTTGGTTTCCGCGAGTCTATCGCAATAAAAGCTCCTGGCTCCTGGCTCCTGGCTTCAAAGTACTCCGATTCTTTCGTGGTTCCCAAACAGTTCGCAATTCTCGTGAAGTTCTACAAAAAGAAAAGACGGGTTGGGGCTCGTCGATTGCAGCTGTCTGCAGTGAGTTGGCTCTGGGATATAATCGTTAAAATGCGAAGTAAACGGTAGTTTCGATCTTATTTCTTGATATTACGTCGGGAACCTTTCACCAGGATTGGTTATTTCGTTGACTGAAGAGTTAGTTGAGTTGTATGATTTTAAAGAGAGCCTTTCATCAGGATTGGTTATTTCGTTGACTGAAGAGTTGAGTTATATAATTTTAAAGAGAGACAGAAAACACAGATTAGATCTTCTGCTTTCTAAACTAGTCTACCCACTATTGAAAGCATATGTAGTATGGTTATCAATAGAGGCAAACTAAATATTTCGCTTCTACAAAACAAGGTTTATAGTTCAAAAGCTAAGCTAGTCATACGCAAACTTGACGATATGAATCCTGGAATTAGTACATGTTATAGACCAAAGTCAATGACCTCCTACTATATACATTAACAAAGTGTCCTCTGCCTGCCCTCATCTTCCCCCCCTTCTCCCACCCTGATATTATTCCGATTGAACCGGAGACAAATCCTCATCACTGACAACTCGAAAAATGGAGATGCACGAAGTCGCGGGCAAAATAAATAAAAGGGAACAAACTTACTATGATACAATTGAACACATGCTTATTTGAAGACAAAAGAAACTTCTTTTTCTGTATTTGCATCTTGGTTAGTGACAGTGACGGTCACGTTCAGGTGGATATGTCATCTAATTATTTTTCGTCAGTATGGTATGGAATTTTCCAACTTTTCCATGGGATCTAAAACTTATGATTGGCTACGGTTTAAATGCCATTGTTAGTTTGGTGCTATAGTGTCGTACTACTTTCCGGTAACCCGAACTTTTATGGAAAGGTTAGCTTTATTTTTGTCTTGTAACCTTAAAATTACCTGTTAGACCAGAAGACTAAGGATACCTATCCTTAGTCTTCTGGTCTAGGCTAAAAAAAACTCTCGAAAACCGGGAACTGTCCAATCATTTACGATTAAATGATGATATGACCACATCTCTAATTCAGGATCGACCAAGTCCAGAATGTTTCCTGGAGAATGATGCAGTGCAGTGAACACTAAGATGTTTCGGGATAGAGTTCTACGACAGGCTCAATCCAAATGCCAACTATTTTCAAACCTCTGAAATGTTTTATTGTGCTGTAAATTCCGCTCCGAGAGATACCAGGCGAGTTTAACTTACTACTGCTTGGTATTTGGGAGATAAGGACGCCTGGCGGCCTTTTGATGCATAGTCCACCATACCAAACACAACAAATTTACGATCCACAATCTTATCTCGTGCTGTTTAAACAAATGTGGTCGGGCTATGCGCATGCCTTGGAATTTAAATTGCACTGTTCTCAACGTTTAAGGTCTGAGTTACGCTAGGTCTAGATGAACTAGACACCGTTCTCTGGCTTGGAGACTGAACAAAGAATTCAGTACTCTTTTCCTGCGAAGTAACAAAGAATCTAAACTTAGCATTGTCCAATCTTATTGAGAGACTCGGCTCTGTTTTCTTTGATATGAAATAATGCAAGAACAATAATATTGTCCACCACATATGTAGTCGATCAACTATAAAATTATTTGGAACAATCTTTTCTCATAAAATTTCGATACACACGCCATTACTTTTTTTTAAAAAAAACAACAAAAAATGTCTATGAAAGACATAGACACACCAGCCCCGGCCCCAGAAACAGATACTCGGCTCACTTTTGGTGTGGAAATCGAATATATCTTGGCTACTTTAGGTAAGAATAGTTCTCATCCTTTTCCAAACGATCCCCGCTTCGTAGATGCGGGAACTCTCTTTGATGAAGACTCTATCAATTTTGATATACGCGACAATTTGAAAGAAGTTGGAATCCCAGCAACGGTTGACGAAATATATGGTCCCCAACTAACTGAAGAACATTTGAGGCGCGATTGGATTTTGAAATTCGATACCTCCATTGAAACAGAAGATGACGAGCATCTGTTCCCTTTTGTGGAGTATGGCTTGGAAATTTCATCTCCGCCATACTACTACGACGAAGCGTCAAGAGAGGCCGTTAAAACAGTTGTAAAAACGCTCAGAGACAAGTACCTCGTTCGCATTAACCACTCTACAGGGTTCCACGTCCATGTTGGCAACGGGTACAATGGGTTTGAATGGCAAGTACTACGCAATCTGATGGCCATTGCATGGACCTACGAACGCCAGATCCTATTGCTTATTCCTGAAGATCGCTTAGAAACAATGTGGTGTGCACCTCTCCGGGATTCCGCCCTTGGTCATCGGCATCCTGAACTCACGCGGCTTGAATTTCTCAATCGTATCTTGGGATTGAATGGAAACAGACAAGTAGTACGGAATTTAATAGCATATAATACCGGCCGTATCGCCTTCAACATCTCCAACTTGGAAACGCCATTTTTCGATAGTAAACGCACCATCGAATTTCGTCACCATGAGGGAACTCTCGACCCGGTAGCGATTGATCATTGGACACACATCTGTGTGAAGATGGTTGAAAAAGCATGTCTCATCAAGGACGAGGAGAAATTTTTCGCGCAACTACGAAACCACGTGGAAAAGCCCATCGGGCTGAGTTCAAAAGACGACGTCGTGAATACCGTCGACTATCTCATGTGGCTCGGCTGCCCCGTTCAAGCTTACTACTACGGCATCCAACTGGTTGTCAACAAGGAGCAGGTGAAGCAAAGGATCGAAAACGAAGAATTTGAAGAACAGGAGAGATTGAACGAGGCGCGCGCCTCGTTGGAAACCCATCACGTTGATACCCCGGTTGACGGCAGCGATGAATCGGATGTGGAAGAGGATGGGAATAATGAGGATTCTTAAGGATTCTTTTCCAGCCCCCGGTTTCGATTGTCCCATCTCATCTTCTCCCCCCTGATACTCTTACGCTAGGTAAGTAAGTAAGCACATTCTTTTTCCCCTGATACCCGCTGCTGGTAATCCATCGTACAAGGTGGGTGCTAAGTAAGGTAAATTACATAAATTATAATATTACTAATAGGTATTATCTTTTTTATAAAAAAAACCATGGTAAGATATACCCATCACCCAATCTCCAACCCCCCCGTCCCTTATGAAATCCTAAATTGAATATTGTATCCCCAGAACCAGTTTGAAATGTTTGTTTAATAAAGATGTAAAAAGTTTAATATGAGAGAGATATGAATAAAATTTCCATTCATGGTTTGTTTTGCTTGTTCTGGAATGTGTAGGTAGGTCTTGAATCTAGGGCAGCCATCACCAAATGGCAAATTAAATGTCACCGCACAACCGTATATTACTGTCACGACTCACAAACCATACATGCTCGAAGAAAGCGAATGTGCTGACATCAGGGCTGGGCACCCATAAAGGGACCTGGGGTATTTTCTATACATGGGGTTGTCACTCTACTCCAATTATTAGCCAATCTAATGGAATTAAATCATGCGATTGTATCGTTTTATATTGTTCAAATTCGAGGTTATCCCCCTAAAGCCTTCCCCCAAATTACAACCTCACATACTAACCCGGCGGGCAGATCCGTACCCTTTGATTTCTACCTAGGTTTACTCCGGGTAACCCTACCTTTTTGCCCAGGCCCTATATGTTGTTGTTTTGCGATTGTAGAGTCTGACGTTAAAATACTAGTGAAGAAAACACTTTTGAATGCGATGTGTTGTATTAGTCGCACATCATGACGAATTGTTCCAAAATAGTCATTTTTGTGTTGAGAGATGATATTCCCCCCTTCCCAGTCCCCCCCAAAGCCCGACCAAATATCATATCGTTCCATGCTCTTATTATCGAACATTGTCTTGTACTACAGATCCTTGTTCTTCTATTCAAAACCAAAAGCTCGAGATTTGTTTCTCGGACATGATGTTAAGATGCTGTTTTAGTCATATTCGCAGCATTAGAAGTCCCGGCCAATGCTGGGTACACAGGTAAGAAACCCCGGATCAGTACTCGTACGAACTCTAGGGGACCAATAAGGTTAACACATTGCGGGAGAAAATCCTGTAATCAACGGGTGAAGCAGGTCCTACCCTCGGGCTATCATCCATCGAGACTTCAACGGTTGGGCTGTGTATGCATCTCGCCCGCGCCCACCTTCCTTTGAACAGATACATGAATGACTCAGAAGGCATACTGACTGTACTTACGGGGCTCATGACTTTCACGCGATCAATATAGCAGGCTGTGGATATCCATTCTGTGACAATTTAGCCCCCATACCTGCCCAACGCAACACACCTGGGCTGTAATATTAATTTCTTGCCAATCCTAAGATATCCGATCTCTTATCGTTCACCGTGGTAGTCTGAATAAGTGGGGTGAAATCCAAACTGGGGTAAGAGACGAGCCAATACAAGGGTTTCCTTATGATACGACCGAACCATTGATGACTGCGTCCTCATGTGACACTTGAACAATAAATACACCTACAGATAGGTACCTTAGGTACACATGGAAGAGTGAGGCGGAGTAAGTTTACCAGGTGAGTATTATGCGACTTGAATATAATAAAGGTACCATAAATTCTCTTCTTTAGTTTCTTCTTTTTTTCTCTTACCTCTCTTACTTGTCTTTTCCTCTTCTACCATCAAGGTTAAGGTTACCCGATTCTTTCTTGATTTTAAACTCGAAGAACGACGCGATATACTCTAAGTAATAACGAAATACCTCAATCAGAAAATCATTTCCCAAGTTTTATTGGTCCTGCTTTCGTTGCAATACCCGGCATCCAGAGATCTCTATACATTTCGACCAAGATGGTATTTGATCTAGGAATTGGCCAAATAATCACCTTAACGCAGTTGGCATGGGATGTGATTCAGAATTCAAAAAGGGCGGGCGATGTCTATTTACAGATTACTACAGACCTAGAGAACCTACACGGGGTGTTGGACAGCTTGCGAAATCAGGCCAAACACCCAAAATCCCTTCTAAATCAAGAAAACAATAAAGAACTACAACGACGACTAAATACCACTATCACAAAGTGTGAAGATATGTTGGAAAATATCAACAAGCCTTTGTCCAAATACAATGGGCTGTCCAAGGATAAGAGGAAGGTCAGAAAGCTGGGGCTGAAGATTATGTATGGTAACACTGACATGAAAGATGTGCCGGAAATCAGACAGAGGATAACTTTTTATACATCGAGTATCTCTGCGTTTCTTGGTATGCTGTCAGTGAACTCATTAGGGGGTGTTGAAAATTCCTTAAGGGTGGTTAAAAAAGATATGAGGAATTGTATGGGGGAGATGGAGGGGTTTCGAAAGGAATTCCGCTTGTTTGCAGATTTACAGAAACAAAATAGGGTTAGAGAGAAACAGGACGAAGGTGGAAAGAAACAGGGCGAAGGTAGAGAGAGACAGAATAGAGTTAGAAAGAAAGAAGACGGAGGCAAAGAGAAGCAGAGCGGAGGCAGACCAGACGGAGGCAGACCAGACGGAGGCAGATCAGACGGAGGCAGACCAGACGGAGGCAGATCAGACGGAGGCAGATCAGACGGAGGCAGAGACAAGCGAGACAAAGGCGACAAGAGAGGCGCATTGAAATTTCCTAAGCTTCAAGATGATGAGAGCCAGAGACTATTGCGACGAGTCACTCTTTTGCCAGGGAATTCCGGGAAAAAAGGAAGACACAGAGATCCCCCACCACCAATGTACGATCTGTTTCCCGGACGAAATGATCCATTCAATCTGAGGCGAGTCAATGCTGACATACACAATCGACCTCGGCAAGACAGAGAGGGTTCAAGAAAGCATCTTGATTCCATACAACATCTTGGGAACAAGTCACAGTCTATAAAAAGACAACCCTGGGCCATCATACATAATTCTCACTCTGATTCGGAATCTACAGTTGAAGTTTTAGAGGAAGGAGAGACTACATGTTATGAACTTTCGGATGAGTTTTCACTGCCTGAAGACTCTGATGACGGTTCTTCAGATGATTCAGAGGATGATTCAGAGGATGATTCAGGGGAGGAATCTAGATTTTCAAGGATTATGAGGCCATTATATCGCAAAGGGTGGCTGAGAAACACTACTACTGGTGGATTCAAAGGTATCGTTTAACATTGGATCCGAGTAGGAATAATCGGATATACTTATCAATCTTTAAGAATCGGAATAATGTATTTAGATCTGATCAAGGTGATGCAGGTCACGATCAGGAGGCTGTAAACCGTACAGTTCTTTAAGGATATAGCATTGCAGTTATTCGATATAGATTTTACAAATAATTTTCTCTTTTGAATATGAAAGCTCTTTTGTTATCACAACCAATAAGAACATAGTAAATGATAATTAACATGGTGGGCAAAAAAAGAAAAAAAAAGAGGGATATTGTATGAGCCTAATCCAAATGTGTCTGTACAACTATCTCTACTTTTCGCATCCCATGTCTTGCCATTCTCAAGACCATTCTGCCTTGCCTGTAAGCATTGGGGTGGCATTGCGAGGCTCAGCATTTCTTAGTAGCTATGCGTCAACCTATATTTATCCAAAGGATTACAAAAAGTGGTTTTCAAAGAGCCGGATGTGTAACCCCTTCAACGGAAAAGTTAAACTTACCAGTTGTAATAGTTCTTTACGCCTCTGGCATGAAGAGCACGGGGGTTATTATACTGTTGTTTCAATCAGGACCCCTGAGGTTTCGCGTTTTTCGGTCATATTCTCTCCATTGTAAGCACTAGAATCCCAGACACTACCATCCCCAGGCTAGATTGTAATATCCATCGATTCCTGCGATTGGAGATATATATCGGAGGAGATAGATGGGAGTTTCGACCCCGAGTACACTTGAAAACTTTTCCTCGTCTTGTAGAATATTCTTTAGCTCCTCAATTGTCTCCTGATCATCAAAAATCACTTGAAATGTCTGATGCGATAATAGCGGCAACACAAATATGTCCCTCAAACGCACAAAATTTCCAGAGTTCTTGGATATCTTCGATTGAGGATCCAACAGCTCATCATTTCCCTCAGTTGGTCGCCCAGAAAGCTAGGCTACATTGAAGGCCACAATAGTTTGTGATATATATATATCATCTTCTGCAAAAGTCAAAAGTCCGGCAATACACTGAAGCTATTCCACCAGGACAGTGACCGATTACACCAGCAGGTTCCATACCTGCACAACGAAGGAGATTGACCTGAAGGATCTAAATGGCTGTTGTATAGCGGCTATAATATAAATACCACTTTAATGTGTCATTTGCAGCCGTGTCGAGGACCTGTAAGCCTTCCATGGTATGACCCTTTGCCTCGAGTGCTTTCTGTACGATAATCAGAAGGAGAACGGATTTGAGAATCCATTATATTGGCCTCGGTCGGACCAATACCAGAAAACTGGGCATCAAAATGTCGTTGGAAATCTCCTTCCGCGGGGAGATAACATTGCTTCACATCACTATGGCCATAATATTGTCCATTGCTGTGATAGAAGCCTTAGGCGCTGAATCGGTTGTTTGGAATAGGCGTCAGGAGGTCCGATGGGTTTCGTATAATATACCACAGCTTGGAAGGCGATTTAGCATGCATTCAGAGACTATAATAAATCAAAATGGCATGCATCCGCCTTCAACGACATCACCAAAGCCGAACAGTTGGCCGACATAGCTCGGGAGACCTGAAGAAGACTGTCTCCACCTTCGGTAAACAGTCCCATACCGAAAATGGGTATTGCGGTGAAAGAACTATGCTTCAATCTAACATGTAAGATCCTTACCAAAAGTACTTGAAGTACAAATAAACTGGAACTTCTATAGCCGTTCCACACAATAAGCGGGGTAATTAAAAAGTCGCAGGAGATTTACACAATACATTTAAGGAAGGTAATACGTATCTTTCATTCGGAATTCATCTGTCTCAAGGCGTAACCTATTTTTGTATGTTTGGCTATTTGAATTTTTTTCTAAAGCGCTATGCTGTGTTTTAATAATTGTTTTATCTCCTTGAGATGCTTGCGCAGCGCCTTCACGCCGCCTCTTTTACTTTCGGATTGATCCGATTCTTGTGTCCGAAATACCAACTTCACAATATCGACAAATTCCCCATCAATCAACAAGCCCGGTCCGCTTTCGTGGGAGTTTATTCGGAATTCACCCGGCAAGCCCAGAAGTCTCTCGATACGCTCGAAAAGGCTAGTGATAATTTGGATGAAAATGGTGGTTTGAAGGTTGCCGGATTCTAGAAAGTCAGCATTTAGATGAGACTGGAAATTCATCTTATGTTGGATTGTGCGGCTTACGTAGTGGGAAGCTACAAAAGCTTAGCCCCGGAAGAGGGCAAAGAGAGGGATCATCGCTGTCCGAGATCTCTTTCAAAAAGCCATGAACATGCGAAAATAGGACCACATAAAGCTGGAGCATGTTTATATAACTCGTGAGAATAAGAAGCAAGGATGCGAAATCAAGCTTGGGGCATGTTTGCACATCAGACGTCGATAGTGGGTTAGATGTCGATGAATGGAGACTATTTGTGGGCGAGGAAGTAGTAGAAGACCGTGCTATCACGCTTAGAATCTCCAGAAAATCTCGAGTGCTATTCAAAATGTCGTCTGATCTCGTTCTCGGGGACACGAATTCATCAACTGGCTCCACTAGCATCTCCACAATCTCCGTTGAAGAGCCTGTACCATCAATGAGAGAAAGCAGAGAAATGAAATCTAGATTTATCTTGGCCAACCGCTGTGAATAAGACTTCTCTGCCATCTTATCAACAATAATGCTACCGGTAGCCTGATTCTCGAGACTCTTGCATATAATAGTACTTTCGGCCTGCATAGCTAGAATGTTATTGCTACTGCACTCGGTATTGTTTAGATCAGATGTGAAAGCAGATGTCGGCTTTTGGGGTGAAGAGATGGATGGCAGCCCCGGCTGAGAGGCAAGATCTTGTACGAACATGGATGCTTGTGAACGAGAGTTTTCAAGCGAACTGTCTGTACTACCAAATAAATCTAATGTGTCGTCCATTGCATCGGGAAGTATCATGTCGTGAAACAAAGGATCTTCAGCTTCCCAGTGCATACCATTCATTGTGTTTGAGATTGAGAAGTCCTCAGAATACATCGCCCTCGTTGAAGATGGTGGAGATGTTCCGAAGAGAGTCATGGATGTTGTCTCTTCAAAGCAGGTTGTAGGATGCATTGTTTCAGGGAAGGCTACTGTATCCAACTCGTGAGAGGTTTGAGGAGTGATTACCGGCGGCTTCCTCTGGGACTGCTGTTGCGGGGCATTGGCATGTCGTATTCGTACACGCTTCTGTTCTCTCTCCTTTTCCCCCACACTATTCGTAGAACCAAAGGCAGTGTCACCCGCGTAACTACGCACGCGGAAGACAGGGCTCGTTCGACACTCAGCATCTGCACGAACGCATCGATCGCAGCTTTGCTGGTCGGCTTGTTCGCGAAGGCAACGTAGTTTCTGACCGCGGCAACGATCACAGGCAGAACGTCGAGACGACACTCCAGGTATGTTCAAGTCCATCTCTCCCACGAACGAATAGATAGACTATTGCAAGCAACGAGAAAAGGCATAGAGTTGAGAGGTTATGATGGCCAACAATAACTTGAGTTGGAAGACATGAGATACATGGAGTACGAACAGGGGCCCCATACTAGCGTGTGCGTCACTTAACAGGGGGTGCAATTTGCGGCTAGATTTGTTGAAGTTTCTGCATATTCCAACATACCTATAACACATTTGAACACATTTGAACATCTAAATAATCAAATCCATGCCTGCATCAGAACATTGCACGTTGTGATCTGATGTCAATTGCTAGTAAAATATTCAGGGGTTGAGTTGCACCGTGCACTGGGGGAATCCCCGGAACCTAGGGCTAGGGCTAGTTCTAAAAATTGACTACTATCCTTGTAAGATCTTACATTCCGAAACAGGCATAGGCACCCATACCCTACCCGGGGTATTTCACCTCTTCGAATGATTTACCTTATCCTACTATTAAATTCTACGGGATAGTTATTTTGTAAAACCTACAGATACAGATAAATCCGCAGATATATATCATATAATCGTTTAATATAATTGTTTAAAGTTGAAGAGGAAATGAAAAGTAAAAGAAAAATAAAGATTAAAATTAAAATTCAAATTTTGATTTTGATTTTTTAAAATTAACATTATGAAGATAAAGTTGGGAATAGCTTTAACTTTGGATAATTATATTAAATAATTATATAATATATATTTACGGGTTTATTTGTATCTTAAAGCATTTCGCAAAATGATTATTTTATTTCCTAAAGAGAAAGCAGGGTGGCTACCCGCCGGGTTTTACCCCGGGTTACCCCGGGTGTACCCTACCCTGTGCCCAACCCTGTGAATCCGAAAGCTGAAGATATAAATGTACGCGGACGTGATATCTATCTACGTAGCGTTCACACTTGGGTTTCAACAATAAACATAAATGACAATGTAGTTTTACGTGTTGGCAAACAGCAACCAACAGTTGTGATCTGCAGGGTAATCTATTCCGCGGAACAGTTAATTTGAAAAGTATGCGGCGCAGTTGAAAAGCGCAAGTTGGTCTCATCTTGGAGAATTTTATGACCACTCAGCATCATATGCCCTCAACCCTTATTGAATCGATCGCCATGGGGGTCGAGGTTTGAGAGGAAAATTTCAGAGAAGGGAAATAAAATCAGGCATAACTGTTGGGTCTCCAAAACTAGTAAGTGGATCTTAAATCGATAATTGGCCATCTTACCGCTTCATTTATCATTACATGATCTCGTTAGATATATCTGCTAACACTAAAACATCTCGATGACTATACTATTGTTTCTTTGTGGCACCTGACGACACAACATGAGAACTGCCCTTCCAAATACAGTTGTTTTCCGCCTCAAGCAAATCATTCCTCGAATTATTTGGTCTACTCTATCGTCAGAAATTCTTTATCTGACGAACATTAAAAGATTCTCTTAATCATCTTAGACGAGCAAACGTATCTCGCAATCATACCCCCTCTTTCCTGAATACGTTACCTAAGTCTCCGTCTCCCTCTTCTTTCTCAACGCCCGAAATGCTTACCTAGCTTTTCCTGAATCATTATACAAGAAATCAAAAAACCATATGTATTGAGCAATATTTGTCTAGTACTAATTACGAGAATCATCATTTGAAACCACCATGGGGTTCCACGCAGTCTTTGAAAATGCCATGCAAGGCACTCTTGCTATCTTGATCATCATAACAATGCCAATATGCATTACAGCAACTGTTCTTCGTTTCATCGGAACCAAACGTGCCCACAGAAAGCCTGCCTGGGAGGATTGGTTTGCTCTTTTAGCTTTGATTGCCTACCTCGTCTACTCAATTATTACAGTCGTTGGTACATTTTCAGAACCTCAGCAAAGTATACTCTTGATCTATATTATGCTAACATATCACTTTGAGGAATTTCCATAGCAAATGGCGTGGATCCAGAGGATCTCTCTCTCAGTGATGCTATCATAACTTCCAAGGCACGTCGCACGTCCCCAGTTCCTACTAAATACACGCGTGCTGATTCAAAGTCTAGATGGCATATGCTGCAGGTCCTTTCTTCGAGATCAATCAGCTATTTGCCAAGGCTAGCATCTTTGCCCTCTACTACCGTATTTTCTCCTTTGATCAGACGTTCAAACGTTGGGCTGCTGTTCTAATCGTTATTCATGTATGCTGGTTCATTGTTACATTTCTCTGTTTGATATTCCTCTGTGTGCCTATATCAAAATGGTGGGATGTCCTAGACGAGGAGAACGGATGGTGTATGAATGATGCCGCACTTCTTGCAGCCGAAGAATCCATAAATTCCTGCATTGATTTTGCAATTGTTGGACTTTCGATATCCATGGTAAATAAATTGCACATGAGGAAAAGCACTAAATGGAAGCTGTGGATAATATTTACTCTGGGTGGCCTGGCGGGAGTTATTGGTTTTGTAAAGATCTTTGAGGTATATGCAATACCAGATACAAATGGAAGTATGAAAATCCCAGCCTCTTCTATTTCAAATGCAATAGACTGACCTGTACGCGTGCCCTTCAGAAGAGAACGTCTCTAACGCATTTTGGGACCTCCTTCAAATGGCCACAAGCATCATTTGCTGCTGCGCACCGGTCTACAAGAACATAATGCCCAAGTATGGCGGCGGCTGGAGGCGTCTAAGTTCTCAATTCTCGCCCAGCCGCAAAAATAGCGAAGACTTTGGGGCAAGCGGGTCAAAAAGTGGTAATCTGCAGCATAAAGAATCAAGGACCTGTCTCAAGGCTGGGCAAGATATTGAAATGGTGTGACTTTTAGAAGTGTAAGACGTTACAATTAAAGAGTAAGAGTAGAGCTTGTCACTTATGATGTGGGCATTCTGGTTTAGAGGTATATTATAAACACGACTGAGTTTATGTTACCCAATCAAGGCATTCACACATTCCTGAATGTAATTACTTCTTGGTAGCTACAGTATTCTTCTGCCGACATAATGAACTTTATATGATATAATAGCCACGTTCCACAATGTTGGATTTCAACCCACAAACGGATATGATGCCTTAGTGATGAAGGAATTTGATTGTCATGTGTAGGCTTAAGGCTAAGGTTGAATTTAATATGTATCCAAGTTATTCCAAGCGAGCCTTGGGCTCAGAGTCCTGGGATTCCATTCATCACGGAGATGTGAGATGTGAGATGTGCATTAGCTAACAAGCCATTCCGTAAATGGAAACAAATGGTGATCGGAGTTCCGAAAAATAAATTACCCAATGTAGTAATTTGATACCGAAACAAATTGCCGAAAATAACCAAGCTTCATCAGATAGCCTTGGGATGCGGTCTTGCGGGGACCAACAATAGACAGTGAGGGATGAATAATAAAAGGCATAGCCTTTGAGTTTCTAAGGGTTCATTATTATTTCGTTAAGCTTCACAAATGAGACTTTGAAGAGAAGAGGCCCCAAAACATCACCTTCCAATCTACCCTGTCTTGATGAGATTCAAAACTTCACGTACACTTGTATCGCTAATCTAAGTAATCTATGGCAATCACAAACTTCTTACCAGGCATATCGCGTCCAGACTTCGTGATATGGCTCTCTGTGGCTGTGGGGACTGTACGTTGATTCTTCCAACTACTTATAAGCTGACAAAACCTTACTTATATACACTGACAGTCCTGCGTCTATTCGCTTATTCGTGGCATCTATAATTTATACTTCCATCCACTATCCAAATACCCAGGTCCCAAGCTAGCGGCGGTCTCTAATATCTGGTACGCATATAACTGGTAAGATATCGACATACTTCTTTGGAGCCGGCCTAAAGAATCATTTTAACAAACTCCAGGTTCACGGGAAAATGGCCATGGAAAATCGAAGAAGCATTGAAGCGTTATGGTGAGAGCAGCATTCCATAGGTTATCATCTTTGACCAAACATTAATTACCCGCAGGAGACGTTGTCCGTATCGCTCCAAATGAACTTGTATTTCTTACGCCACAGGCAGGAAAAGGTAAAAATCAACGAGTTTAATGGCAATCGGCAACAGCCAGCTAACGGAACATGTTCAGATATCCACGCAACGCATGTCAAAAATCTTGAAACGTTCGTGAAAACGGAATTCGAGGATCTTGGAGAAGATGGAGGAATATCATTTGAGGTCGATCCGGTTAAGCACCGCGAAGTAGCCAAAAAGCTTTCTCCCGCATTCAGCGCCAGGAATACTAAAGCCAAGGAAGCGGTTCTGCATAAGTATGTTGACTGCTTTGTTGACAAGATGAAGGGGATTGGAGGAGAGAAGGGTGTTGAGCTGCGCCAGTGGGCAGACTGGTTGACTATGGATATCTCTGCGGATATGACATATAACCGCCAGATGAACCAAATGAAAGATGGTACGTAGCGTAGCCCTTGTCCTCTTCACTCTGTTAGATTTCGTGGTTCTAACATGTCGATCTTGGGCAGAGAAGAGCTCTCTGCTATTGGATGCCGTAATCAAGGTCAATCTTTTCTTGACAATCCAGGCAGTTTCCAAAAAGTTCCCTTTACTCAGCCCACTTATGTACTTATTCATCCCCCCTTCCGTCTGGCTCACTATGCCACGGGTATTAAAAATCAATAGCCAAGAAGTACAGACACGTATCGAACGCAGGGGGAAAACGGAACATCTAGATTACTTCGACCAACTTATTTCAAGTGACGCACCGGCCCCTAAAGACAAGAAGCAAATTAACCACTTGGAGCAAATAGCGGGTCAAATGCTTGTGGCAGGCTGGGAACCTATGTCAAACCAGTTTTATTCGTCAATTTTCTTTCTGCTTAAAGAACCGAATGCCTACAAATCCCTTGTCAAAGAAATTAGAGGCGAGTTCAAAAGTTACAATGAGATAATTCACGATACAGTAGCGAATATGAAGTATTTGCATGCTTGTTTGCAGGAGACTTTCCGTATTCATCAGAATACATCAGATGGCCTGCCGCGCATGAGCCCCGGTGCCATAGTCGATGGAAACTACATTCCGCGTGGGGTAAGCACCTCCAACTCACAGCTCGTGGGCCTCTTACTCACCAACTACTCATAGGTAATTTGCCAAATCAGCCATTTCGCCGCAGCACGAAATTCGCGTTACTTTGCAGACTCACTTGACTATCGGCCACAACGTTGGCTTCCATCAGATCACGTGGAGTACGATCTTAGATACCAGAATGATGATCCTAAGGCTTTCTTGCCTTTTAACCAGGGCCCTAGAATGTGCCCGGGCTCCGCAATTGCATGGGCTCAGACTAAGCTTTATCTCGCGAAGGTTCTGTGGACATTCGATATAGAAGCGATTCCAGGTCAAGATTTATCTTTTGACAGAGACTTCTCTGTTTACACCATGTGGAATAAGCCCCCGTTTTGGGTCAAATTTGTACCGGTAGAAAGGAGTGAAAGGGGCCTATGACTATAGCATCCCAAATAGAATGTAATTACAGTTTAGCTCGTGTTTCTCGCATTGAGAACATTAACAAAATTAGTTTTACACTCAAATTGTAGCTGTACTTTGTTTTCGACCCAACAAGGCCCGCACTTTTGTAAGCGCTGATATGGATGTCCGACTCCGGATCTTAACCTGAATCGGTTCGAGTGATGATATATGTTTAGAAGCATATTTGCTATTTCCTGGTGTCTCTGCTCAGTACTATTCAGGCATTTAACTGTCAAGTTCTTTAGATCTGGCACCAACTTAATCGAGTGTCTCCTTCTTTCCATCGTCACAGCGGGCAATCGTAAAAGATTCAGATGGGGAAGACAGACAGACTTGCTAGAGATGCACCACTACCGTCTCTTCTTCCCGGAACGTACTCGTCAAAACGATAGCCGTTGCTATACAACCGTGCGATTATAAAATGGGTAAAATGTGCCCCAGCAAAAATGCCGTGGTCGGGACTGACTTATATTCCAGCGCTTGCTAGACGAGGGGCAGCTGAAACCTCATCTGCTGCAGGTGATTTCGGGGGATGAGGGTCTGGCCCGAGTTTTAGATGGTTCACAGCTTTTGCAAAAGGGGATGGTCTCCGGAAAGAAACTGGTAGTGCTTGTTTGATTTTCTACAAGTTTTGAGTTGGAGGTTCAAATCGGTTTAATAATGACTAAAATGGCGTTACCAGAGTGCTTTTCCATCAGAATAGTAAGGCATTGAGCGTCGAGGAACAATTTCACTATAATTTGACTCTTTTTAACAAATGCAATCAAAATTCGGATGCTTTGAGACGGTCACCCATGGCAGTAATAGGGCGGTGAAAGTGTTTCTGCCAGACTTCATCTCCATCTCCTCCAAATTGTAATGAAAACTTTCTATGGAATAATGTCCACAATAAAAACTATGCCAGGTAGGTTTGCAGCACTAACTATACGCAAGTGAACTCAGAATGGAGGGGAAAGAAATGAAAACAAGGTTGCCACAAACACCAACAGAGCAATTAATTACTCAATTAGGCATTCGGAATTCCGAAATGCTGTCTCAGAGGTTCGGTCCAGCGAACGAACTCTCCAGGACTACCAACTCAGGTATTCTAATGATGTCTCGATATCTTACTAACAAGCAGAGAAAAACAACAAGACAAATCTCTGCTCGGCATTCTGGAGTTACAGATAATGGTCCCTACCGGTAGCTCCAGCGAAATCGCATCGCAGCCAGGAGAGCATGTTGCTGCAATAGCTGAATACGAAATTCCCATAGAGATATCATCTTCTGGTGACGAAACTCCCGCTCCACCTTCCCCAGATTTTGAGCGCGGCTTCCGGTTTTGGTGCATTATTATTGGTCTCGGCATTACCAATCTTCTCGGCGCACTTGAAAATACAGTTGTCTCGACGGCTGCGCCCGTGATCTTATCCGATCTACAGCTTGGCCAGAATTTTATCTGGATCACCAATGCGTTCTTCGTTTGCAGTGCGGCCTTTCAACCACTATTCGGACAGTTGTGCAACGTATTTGGAAGGCGATGGATCGCCATGGCTATCGTTGCCATCTTTGTCCTTGGGAGTGGGATATGTGGTGCTGCTAATAGCGGTGGTATGTTGATCGCAGGTCGGGCGGTGCAGGGAATGGGGAGTGGAGGAATTATCATGATTATTGGTATTTGGCGATCTCTCATACTTGTTCAAGTCAATTTAAGTTATCCTAATTAACTAACATTCGCTGCAGACATTATAGTCTCCGATTTGGTCCCCCTTCGCGAGCGTGGAAATTATATGGCTGTAGTCTTGGCCATCTATGGCATCGGCGTGTCGTTAGGCCCTTTTATTGGGGGTGCCATTGTCTCTTCAACTACATGGCGCTGGGTATTCTATCTCAATCTCCCCATCGGGGGAACTTCACTACTAGTACTATACCTTTTTCTGCACGTCAATCATAACAAGGATATGACTTTCGCCCAGAAATTGAAGCGTATTGACATACTCGGCAACCTCATCCTCATGGCCGGCACGGTGGCAATTCTTTATGCGCTATCCATCTCAAACCCTTGGTCCTCATGGCACAAGCTGGTACCTCTGATTCTCGGCTTCTTAGCCCTCTTCCTATTCGCCGGTTACGAGGCCTCGGGCATTCCATCCGAGCCCGTGATGCCCCCAAGACTCTTCACAACCCGCACCTCCGTCCTCGTCTCCATCAACACCTTTCTTAATTCCGCCCTCCTCTTCTGGGTCATGTTTTTTCTACCCGTGTATTTCCAATCCGTAGCGCTAGACTCCCCGCGACGCACCGGAGTCGCTCTCCTTCCATATTCCCTCGTGGGAATCCCCGGCGCCGCCATCTCCGCCATGGCCCTCAGCCGCTGGGGCAAATTTCGACCGCTACATTTCGCCGGCTTTGCCCTCTTTACCATTTCCCTAGGTCTTTTCTCGCTCCAGCGCGAAGAAACATCGACAGCTGAATGGGCCACCTATCAATGCGTCTTTGCTTTAGGAGCCGGCATGGTCCTCAATACACTATTACCAGCCTTCCAAGCCCCCGCCTCCGAAGCCGATCAAGCTGCCGCAACGGCAACTTGGTGCTTCATTCGTACCTGTGGCTCCGTATGGGGTGTAGCCATCCCCGCTGCCATTTTCAACAACCGGGTCGCAGCCCTGCGTGACCAACTCTCCAACAAAAACATACGAGAACAATTAGCGCACGGCAGCGCATATCAAATAGCCGCCGCCCAATTCATCGATCGGTATCCCCTCCCCGTGCAAGCAGAACTCCGCGCCGTCTATCGAGAGGCCTTGCAGCGCGTTTGGCAGATCGCCGTGGTATTTGCTGGTCTCGCTTGTGTGCTCGTTTGGCTCGAGGACGAGATCCCCCTGCGGACGGTTTTGGATACGGAATATGGATTGAAATTGGAAGCGAGAGAATCCCCCATAAACTCGAGAAATGAAAAAAGAAATGACGTCGAGGGGAATCGGGATGGTTGATGGCTATATTCTTCTTATGTCTTGTAGATGCATTTTTTCTGTAGTGTGGGTGTAAATCGTCGAATAACATAATCCCAGAGTCCCGATATCTCAAAATATTTCCCCCTAGGTGAGTTTCATTTAATCACACTTCAATTTCATCGGGAGTGTTACGGGATTAACTCATATCTGGCCTTCCTGCAGGTGTACATTGTCGATACCTGACGCATCAATCCTAGAATACCTACCGAGGTAGCTTCACCTAGCATAATCGCTTAGAATCGAGCTCGTAGCTTTATTGTTACGCTAATATTAGCGTAACGCTAAGCAGTATATAGCATTCCTTGATAGCATAATGACAACTTCGTTCCTCTTACATACTCTCATCATACCATTTATATGTAAACCGTGACCTCCTCGCTCTTCGAATCCTCTCCTAGCCTAAAGATCTAGATCTAGCTCTCCGAGTCGAGTTAATAAATATCATATAAAAAATAAGTCTACACGGGTACTTCCATTCCATTTCAACCGCGTGGCAGGTAGCCAGCTATTTAATATCAATACCAAAAAAAAAAAAAAAAAAAAAAAAAAA
>JANPYM010000016.1:0-30890 GCA_025890175.1 Ciborinia camelliae
AAATATATTTATTATTTTAAATAATAATTAAAAAATATTAATTTAAATTTTATATTAATTAATACTCAAAAAACTATTATTTTAGAGTGAATTAATATAATAAAATCTTTTAATATTAAAATCGATTTTATAAATTATAAATTAAATATTTATATTATCGTAATTTAAATTGAATATATTTTTTTTTTAAATTGCATTATTGATTTTAAATTTATAAATAAATATAAAAATAAAAATAAATTAATTAAAATAATTAATTAAATTGAATTTAATAAAAAATTAAATATCTTAAATTTATAATATAAATATTTAGAGTATATTAATAGGAATTATATATTTAAATCAATATTATTAAATAATAATAATTTAAAAATTAAATTTTAATTTTTGTTTATTATATTTACATACAAAAATATATTAAAATATAAATAAAAAATTTATTAATAATATTTAAAAATAAATTCGATATAATTAGTATTAATATATATAGTTTATTTAGGTTTAATTTAAAAAATAAAAAATATTTTATAACGATTTTTGATTGATATACAAAAACTATATAAATATATTTTATTAAATTTAAATTTAATATATTTAATATTTTAATTGATTTTTATAATTTAATTAATAATTAATTTAATATTAAATTAAAACAAATTAAAATTAATAATATATTAAAATTTAAATTAAATAAATAAAATTTATTTATAAAAAATCAAAAGTATTATAATAGAATATATAAATCTATATACATATTTTCAAAATAAAATAATTAAATAATTAAATCGAATTTTATTTGAAATATTAATTAATTATATAATTGATTTAAAAACTCCCATTTTTTTATAATTTTATCTAATTAAAAATATTAATTTTTATTAAAAATCGTATTTATAATTGTATAATTAATATTATTTTATATATATATATATTTAATAAAAAAATTTAATTTAAATTATATTAAAATATTAGATTTATTAATATTTATATTTAAATATTAAAAAGCAAAGAAATGAAAAATTAAAATTTAAAATTGAAAAGAATATATTAATAGATTTTGAATTTTTCAAAAAACTTTATATTTTATATATCAAATTGTTGGGAAAATCATGTGACCTACCGGTCACGTGACGGTTCGGCTAGCATCGCGAACCTACTTAGAACGCCTAGTGCGTCCTAGTACGTTCTAGTACGGCACTAGACCTCTATATAATCATCTACTCTAGCATAGCTTCATAAATCAGAGATTATCAACATACACTACAGATTGAAAGTACTTTACACTTTGAAACCACGTTGATACCAACACAAATATTAGGAAAATTATAAATTCTAGAGATTTTATTATATATAAAAATCGATTATATTATAATAAAAATGAAAATAATAAATATACTAAAAAATTTAATTTTAATTATAATAAAATTATTAATTATAATTAATTAAAATTAAATTTAAATAATAATAATAATAATTTAAATCAAAATAATATTTTAAATAATAATTTAAATTATAATTATAATCAAAATAATAATAATTTAAATCAAAATAATATTTAAAATAATAATTTAAATTATAATTATAATCAAAATAATAATAATTTAAATTAAAATAATATTCAAAATAATAATTTAAATTATAATTATAATTAAAATAATAATAATTTAAATTAAAATAATATTTAAAATAATAATTTAAATTATAATTATAATCAAAATAATAATTTAAATTAAAATAATTTTAATAATTTAAATCAAAAAATTTAAATAAATTATCTTTTATAATTAAAATATTTTATAATTTTAATTTACCTATTTTAATTAAGCAATCTAAACAATTAAAAAAAAGTATCACCTAAAATTAATTTATATTATCTTATATATATAATTTATATTAAAATTATTAAATAATTAAGATTTAAAATTTAAAATTAATAAATATAATTAAAATGAAACCTTATTAGATTTTAATATTAAAAATCAAAATAATAAAATTATAATGAAAAAACTAATAATAATTTAATTAATCCTAAAATATATTTAAAAAATTATTAATTTAAAAAAAAAAAAAATATTAAAATAAAACTATAAAATATAAAATTAAAAATTTTTAAAAATAATAATATATAAAAATTAATTAATAATTTTAATATTATTAAAATAAAACCTTTTAAAATTAAATAAATATATAAAATTAAAAATCTATTACATAATTATATTAAATTTAAAATTAAATTTGGAATTAAAAAAATTCAAATAATTATATAAATTAAATTATTTAAATATATTTACTAACATCATAAAACAAATAATTTAGAAATTAATATCTTACATTAATTATTAATAAATTTTGATATATATATAAAATTAATATAATATTAATATTTATATAAAAAATATTAATATAAATTTATATATAATAGTATCTAAAATATATAATATAAATAATAAAATAATATAAATATTATTTTAAAATTAAATAAAATATTATATAAATTAAAATAATTTACTAAAATATAATATTTGAATTTTAAAAAAAAATATTATATAATTTAAAATTTACTCTTTTTAATATTTAATAAATATATATTTATAAATAAAATTTTAAAATTTAATTTTTAAATATATATATTAATATTATTACAGTTATAATTCCTAATAAGATTTGAGTTCAAGGATTTTATCAATGATTTAAAGATTCTTTAAATTTAAAAAAATTTAAATTTTATCTAAAATTATTTAGATATTAATATTAAAAAAAATAATAATTATATTAAATTAAATTAAAAAAAGTAGTATTATAATATTAATTAATTTAGATTTTAAATAATTTTAATTTTATTAATATTTCTTTAATATTTAAAAATAATATTGAAATAAATTACAAAAAAACAAATAAATTTAATATTAAATAAATTTAAAAAACAATAAAAAAACTTCCTATATTTAATTTTAAACATTAAATAAAATATTATTATTTGCAATTATTAAACTAATTCAATTTCTTTTCAATCCTAACATCAATTATATCTTTTTAATTACAAAAATATTTTAAATACCTTAAAAGTATTAAATCATTAAATATTAAATATCGTAAAAATCTTAATAATTATGTGTAAAATATTACAATATTAATTATCCTTAAAAATTTAAATATTATTACTAAATTAATGTAATAAATATATATTTATATATATTAATAATTTCATTAATTAAAAAAATTCAATTATAATCATAATAACTCAAAATTTAATTAAATTCAAAATTAATTATAATTAATTTAATAATAAAAAAAACAATATATCTTCTAAAAAATATTAATTAAATTAAATTGTATAATTAAAATAATTTTCCCTATATATTTAAATAATAAGATTATTATAATATATTTAGGATTTATATTATCATAATAAAAACAAATATACTTCTTTATGACTATTATTATATTATAAAAAATTTTAATAAATAAAGGCCTAATTAATTTAAATTAGGTTTCCTTTCCAGATTAATTAATAAATGATTCCAATTAAATCCATTAAATAAAATAAAATTATTTAAATTAATTGATTCAATTTAGTAATCAATTATTAAATGTTAATAATATATATATATATGTATATAAATAAATATATATTAATAAAATTTGTTAAGTTAATTTTGTTAATTCTATTATTAAAAATTAATGTCAAAATAATAAAATTAACAAGGATTTTACTATTTTTAAAAATTTAATTTTAAAAACTATATTATTGTCTCTATATTACTATTAACTTACACTATTTCATATTTTATTTTATTTTATCTTTATAATTTATTTAAATATATATATATATATAAATAAATATTTATATGTCAATAAAATTAATTAAGTTAATTTTATTATTCCAATTATTTTAAAATTAATATTGGCAAAAAAATAAAATCTAAAGTTTTATTTTACAAAAATATTAATTTTAAAAATCAAAATCAATATTTATATATACTATATATATATTTGTATTTTATTTTATTTTATATTCATTTTTATAAATTCATTTTTTCATTTTATTTTATTTTATCTTATTTTTTAAAAAAAAGTTATTAAAAGGATATATTATATTTTAATTAAATATATAATACCTATCTCTTAATTAATTATATAATTTATTTATTTAATTAAATTTTATTAATTAATTAAATAATTAATAAATTATATATTTATTTAATTATATAGAATATAATTAAATATACAATATAATAATACAAACTACACAAACACTACACAAACACATCCCTAATACAAATCATTGGATCATTCAGAAGTTCTTTTTTAGATTTTGAACATCTGTACAGAAGAAATCGATTCTTTTTTCGGATTTTAATTGGAAAGAAGCATATTTAATGGGCATTTTTATTTTCAATTCTCTGATTTTGATTTTAGTCACCACAATAATATTATTTTATATATTATATATAAATATATAATATAATTATTATTATCCCTTAATATTTAATCCATTTATAATAAGAGAAAGTATTTATTAATCAACTAGACACCTGACCACCAAAGCATATACCCCCTGTATATGCACAAATTCGAACCCACAACATGTAGTATTATAAATAAAAATATTAAATAATAAAAAAGAGTTTGATATATTTGTTTTTTTTAAATAATCTTATAAATAAATTTATATATATTTTATTTGTTAATAGATTTTGTAAATAACTTGGAAATAATAAAGTATTAGTATATATAATTAATTACTATTAGTTTTTTTTAACTTGAAATTATCTAAATGATTTTATAGTTATTGTACCATTAATAAAAAGAAAATTGTTTATAAAAAGTGTAATATTATAAAAATTGTATAAAAAAAAGATTTATAAATTAAATATATTATATATTTTAGATTTAGGGTTAATTTATTATTTATGAAAATGTTTTGTAAAGATTTTAAAATTAAAAAAATATATTTTTATAAAAATAAAAAAATTATGTTTTTAATAAAGATTTTTATAATATTTATATAATTTTTAATTTATTAAATTTTTTCAATTGTTATTATATTTTTTTATAATATTATTTAATAATATTAGAATATTATATATAAAAGAGTTAAGATTAATTTAATTAAAATTTAACAAAAAATTAGTGGTAAAAATATTAATTATAATATTGAAGATTAGGATATATAAATAATAAAATATTTTATAAATTATATTTAATAATTATTTTTAATGAAAATATAATTATCTAAAATTCATTTTTATAAAATTTATATTATAATTAAAATAAAGAAATATTCATAATATATTTTCTAAATATAAAAAACAATTATTTATTTATATCTTTAAATATTATAAACTTTTTTATATTTTTTTAAAAAATATTTATGACCATAACCCTAACCTAGCCCCTAACCTAGCCTAACTTCTTCTTCTTCTTCTTCTTCTTCTTCTTCTTTTCTTACAACTTCTTCTTCTTTCTTCTTCTAAGTAACCCTAATATTTTATATAATTTATATTATAATTATATTAAAAATTGTTTTATTTAATATTATTGATATAATTTAAAATTTAAAAATAACTTTTTAATTTATTAATCTTTAATTTTAAAATTTTGTTTGGGCAGTTATAAAAACTTTATATTTTATATAAACTTTTCAAAGAAAAATCTAATATTTTATATTATTTATATTATAATTATATTAAAAACTATTTTTTTAATATTATTATAAATTAAAATTAAAAAAAATAAATTTTTAATTTATTAGTTTTTAATTTTAAAATTTTGTTTGAAAAGTTATAGAAACTTTATATTTTATATTAATTTTTCAAAGAAAATAAAATTTTTTATATTATTTATATTATAATTATATTAAAAACTATTTTTTTTAATATTATTATAATTTAAAATTTAAAAATAAATTTTTAATTTATTAATTTTTAATCTTTTAATTTTATTTGGACAATTAAAATAATTTTATATTTTAATATAATTGTTTAAAGAAAAATCTAATATTTTATATTATTTATATTATAATTAAAGTAAAAATTGTTTTATTTAATATTATTTTAATTTAAAATTAAAAATTTTTTTTTTAATTTATTAATTTTCAATTTTAAAATTTTGTTTGAACAATTATAAAAACTTTATATTTTAATATAATTGTACAAAGAAAATGTTAATATTTTATATTATTTAT
This sequence comes from Ciborinia camelliae, assembly GCA_025890175.1. Classification (NCBI taxonomy): domain Eukaryota; kingdom Fungi; phylum Ascomycota; class Leotiomycetes; order Helotiales; family Sclerotiniaceae; genus Ciborinia; species Ciborinia camelliae. The sequence continues at coordinate 6,188 of JANPYM010000016.1, forward strand.
ATTATAATTATATTAAAAACTATTTCTTTTTAATATTATTATAAATTAAAATTAAAAAAATAATTAATTAAATAATTTTAAAATTTTGTTTGAGCAATTATAAAAACTTTATATTTTAATATAATTATACAAGAAAGAAAATATTAATATTTTATTCTATTTATAATAGTTTTTAAATTAAAATATTTTTTAAATTAAAATTATTTTTTATTAAAAAAATTAAAGTTTTTTATATTTAATTTTATAGTAATTTTAAATATATTATATAATTTATATTTTTATATAATTTATTTAATTTTAATATTATAAATTAAAATTAAAAAAATAAATTTTTAATTTATTAATTTTTAATTTTAAAATTTTGTTTAAATAATTATAAAAACTTTATATTTAAAATAATTTTTTAAAAAATAATTTGAAAATTAATAATATTTTTTAAATTAAAATAATTTTTATTAAAAAATTAAAAGTTTTTTATATTTAATATTATTTTAATATTAAAATATTAATTTTTTTATAAAAAGTTTAATATTATTTTATATTTAAAATAATTTTTTAAAGAATAATTTGAAAATTAATAATATTTTTTAAATTAAAATTATTTTTATTAAAAAATTAAAAGTTTTTTATATTTAATATTATTTTAATATTAAAATATTAATTTTTTTATGAAAAGTTTAATATTATTTTATATTTAAAATAATTTTTTAAAGAATAATTTGAAAATTAATAATATTTTTTAAATTAAAATTATTTTTATTAAAAAATTAAAAGTTTTTTATATTTAATATTAAAATATTAATTATTTTATAAAAAGTTAAATATTATTTTATATTTAAAATAATTTTTTAAAGAATAATTTGAAAATTAATAATATTTTTTAAATTAGAATATTTTTTAAATTAAAATTATTTTTATTAAAAAATTAAAAGTTTTTTATATTTAATATTAAAATATTAATTATTTTGTGAAAAGTTAAATATTATTTTATATTTAAAATAACTTTTCAAAAAATAATTTGAAAATTAATAATATTTTTTAAATTAAAATATTTTTTAAATAAAAATTATTTTTATAATTTTTTATTAAAAAATTAAAAGTTTTTTATTTTAATATTAAAATATTAATTATTTTGTGAAAAGTTAAATATTATTTTATATTTAAAATAACTTTTTAAAGAATAATTTGAAAATTAATAATAGTTTGAAAATTAAAATATTTTTTAAAAAAAGATTATTTTTATAATTTTTTATTAAAAAATTAAAAGTTTTTTATATTTAATATTATTTTAATATTAAAATATTAATTATTTTATGAAAAGTTTAATATGATTTTATATTTAAAATAATTTTTCAAAAAATAATTTGAAAATTAATAATAGTTTGAAAATTAAAATATTTTTTAAATAAAAATTATTTTTATAATTTTTTATTAAAAAATTAAAAGTTTTTTATTTTAATATTAAAATATTAATTATTTTGTGAAAAGTTAAATATTATTTTATATTTAAAATAATTTTTTAAAGAATAATTTGAAAATTAATAATAGTTTAAAAATTAAAATATTTTTTAAAAAAAGATTATTTTTATAATTTTTTATTAAAAAATTAAAAGTTTTTTATATTTAATATTATTTTAATATTAAAATATTATTTATTTTATGAAAAGTTTAATATTATTTTATATTCAAAATAACTTTTCAAAGAATAATTTGAAAATTAATAATAATTTGAAAATTAAAATATTTTTTAAATAAAAATTATTTTTATTAAAAAATTAAAAGTTTTTTATATTTAATATTATTTAGGGTTAGACACAGAATAAAGTATACTCGAAATAACCTAAAGTAAAACCTACCAGTTAATCACTCTACTTTTTTTTTGCAGAGTAAAATAATTACCCTATAAAATGTTCCGGGTATTTGAGATATTCGAAATATATATTATATAATTGTTTAATATAATCGTTTAAAATTGAAAAGAAAGAAAATTAAAAAATAAAAAATGAAAAATGAAAAGTGAAAAATAAAAAATGAAAAATAAAAAATGAAAAATAAAAAATAAAAAAAAAATGAAAATTAAAATTAGATTTTGAATTAAAATTAGGATTATATTTTAAATTAAAATTAAAATTATATTATTAAAAATAATTTTAATTTTAAATAATAACATTAAACAATTATATAATATATACTTTAAATATTTTAAATATTTGTAGATTTTATCGAATAACTATTTTGTAAAATCTAATAAAATAAAATAAAACATTCAAAAAAATAAAATACCCCAAATAGAATACAAATACCCAACCCTGATATTATTTTAATATTAAAATATTATTTTATATTCAAAATAACTTTTCAAAAAATAATTTCAAAATTAATAATATTTTTTAAATTAAAATATTTTTTAAATTAAAATTATTTTTATTAAAAAATTAAAAGTTTTTTATATTTAATATTATTTTAATATTAAAATATTAATTATTTTATAAAAAGTTTAATATAATTTTATATTTAAAATAACTTTTCAAAAAATAATTTGAAAATTAATAATAGTTTGAAAATTAAAATATTTTTTAAATAAAAATTATTTTTATAACTTTTTATTAAAAAATTAAAAGTTTTTTATATTTAATATTAAAATATTAATTATTTTGTAAAAAGTTTAATATTATTTTATATTCAAAATAATTTTTCAAAAAATAATTTAAAAATTAATAATAGTTTGAAAATTAAAATATTTTTTAAATTAAAATATTTTTTAAATAAAAATATTTTTTAAATTAAAATTATTTTTTAAATTAAAATTATTTTTATTAAAAAATTAAAACTTTTTTATATTTAATATTAAAATATTAATTATTTTATAAAAAGTTTAATACAATTTTATATTTAAAATAACTTTTCAAAGAATAATTTAAATATTAATAATCGTTTGAAAATTAAAATATTTTTTAAATTAAAATTATTTTTATTATTTAATTAAAACCTTTTTATATTTAATATTAAAATATTATTTTATATTCAAAATAACTTTTCAAAAAATAATTTCAAAATTAATAATATTTTTTAAATTAAAATATTTTTTAAATTAAAATTATTTTTATTAAAAAATTAAAAGTTTTTTATATTTAATATTAAAATATTAATTATTTTATGAAAAGTTTAATATGATTTTATATTTAAAATAACTTTTCAAAAAATAATTTGAAAATTAATAATAGTTTGAAAATTAAAATATTTTTTAAATTAAAATATTTTTTAAATAAAAATATTTTTTAAATTAAAATTATTTTTTAAATTAAAATTATTTTTATTAAAAAATTAAAACTTTTTTATATTTAATATTAAAATATTAATTATTTTATGAAAAGTTTAATACAATTTTATATTTAAAATAACTTTTCAAAGAATAATTTAAAAATTAATAATAGTTTAAAAATTAAAATATTTTTTAAATAAAAATATTTTTTAAACTAAAATTATTTTTATAATTTTTTATTAAAAAATTAAAAGTTTTTTATATTTAATATTAAAATATTAATTATTTTATGAAAAGTTTAATACAATTTTTTATTCAAAATAACTTTTCAAAGAATAATTTAAAAATTAATAATAGTTTGAAAATTAAAATATTTCTTAAATAAAAATATTTTTTAAATTAAAAATATTTTTAATATTTAATTAAAACTTTTTTATATTTAATATTAAAATATTAATTATTTTATAAAAAGTTTAATATTATTTTATATTCAAAATAACTTTTCAAAGAATAATTTAAAAATTAATAATAATTTAAAAATTAAAATCTTTTTTAAATAAAAATATTTTTTAAATTAAAATTATTTTTAAATTAAAATTATTTTTATAATTCTTTATTAAAAAATTAAAAGTTTTTATATTTAATATTAAAATATTAATTATTTTATAAAAAGTTTAATACAATTTTATATTTAAAATAACTTTTCAAAGAATAATTTAAACATTAATAATCGTTTAAAAATTAAAATATTTTTTAAATTAAAATTATTTTTATTATTTAATTAAAACCTTTTTATATTTAATATTAAAATATTAATTATTTTATGAAAAGTTTAATATTATTTTATATTTAAAATAACTTTTCAAAGAATAATTTAAAAATTAATAATAATTTAAAAATTAAAATTTTTTTTAAATAAAAATACTTTTTAAATTAAAATTATTTTTATAATTTTTTATTAAAAAATGAAAAGTTTTTTATACTTAATATTAAAATATTAATTATTTTATGAAAAGTTTAATATTATTTTATATTTAAAATAACTTTTCAAAGAATAATTTAAAAATTAATAATAATTTGAAAATTAAAATATTTTTTAAATAAAAATATTTTTTAAATAAAAATATTTTTTAAATTAAAATTATTTTTATTAAAAAATTAAAACTTTTTTATATTTAATATTAAAATATTAATTATTTTGTGAAAAGTTTAATATTATTTTATATTCAAAATAACTTTTCAAAAAATAATTTAAAAATTAATAATAGTTTGAAAATTAAAATATTTTTTAAATAAAAATATTTTTTAAATAAAAATATTTTTTAAATAAAAATATTTTTTAAATTAAAATTATTTTTATTAAAAAATTAAAAGTTTTTTATATTTAATATTAAAATATTAATTATTTTATGAAAAGTTTAATACGATTTTATATTTAAAATAACTTTTCAAAGAATAATTTAAAAATTAATAATAGTTTGAAAATTAAAATATTTTTTGAATTAAAACTATTTTTATTAAAAAATTAAAAGCTTTTTATATTTAATATTAAAATATCAATTATTTTGTGAAAAGTTGAATATTATTTTATATTTAAAATAATTTTTCAAAGAATAATTTGAAAATTATATATAAACTTCAAAATATTTTATTTATTAAAAGCTTTTTATAAATAATCTATTTATATATAAGCTGAAAAATATTTATTTGTTAAAAACGTTTTATAAATAAATTATTTTTATATATTCTTTAAAAATACTTAGAGTTTAGGGGTAGCGTTAGGGTAAACCCTAAACCCTCACCCTACCTAGTCTCAGTCACGTGACTGACAGGGGTGACTCTTGTTACAACAGATCCATTAGCCTATAATAACTTTTTTCTTAGGCCAATGCCCTTTAGTAAGATCATTGGCTTGTAAAAAAGTTCGTGGAATAATAGTTAGAATAATAATTAGTATCCTTTGTTTAGTTATATAATCGATATTCTAACAATAATATAATGCTTACCTACTCTCTGATTTTAATCGGTCTTGTGTGCGCTCACTCGCCATATGTTCTTCGCACCCATTCCTTCGCAGCTTCCTTGATTCCCTCATTCTCGGCTTCCATATCCGCACCCTCTGCTTCGTCTTTCATCTCTTTCCATGGGACCAATGCAGCCTTGAATTCCTCTTCGTGAAAGTTGTCTGGCCATCCGTAGTTCAAAAGCATCTGTCTTACTTCTTTACCCTGCAAAACCAGTGTCAGCAATCTTAATGCAGCCCAATCGCTCTGGTCCCACAACCAAATCCAGACAATTGATAATTGATGTGTCGATGTGAAACTCAACTTTCAGCCAGCGAGACAGGGGTACTTCACTTCTTCTTCTCCGCCCATTTCTCCTTCATCTCCAAACCACCAATTTCCGTGCCTATAATCAGGTACTATGACCAGATCTCTATAATACGCAACCCACTTCTTGAGAACATTGGGAGCGGGCCCGGACGGAAAATGGCGATAGTAACCTTCATGAGTGTCGGCAGGAGCTTCCGGGAGGTCATATCGAGCGTTGAAATAATCGACCTCAAATATCTCGTCTAGAGTACGTCAACACGAGTAATCATCAATGACAGATAAATGATAGCTTACTACTTTTGCAATCTAAGATCAGAACATATCCACCATGATTGGCGGAAGTGAGGGGTATACACCATGACTCGATGTACTTCTCGTCAGGCTCCAGGAAGAACGGGTCGGTCCATGATTCGAGATGAATTCTTCGCTCGTTCTCTTCTTCGTCTTCCTCTTCCTCTTCCTCTTCCTCTTCATTTTCGCTCGTTTGTTCGTCATCGGACTCCACAGTCTGTGCGTCCCTCAAATAGAGCATGGGAGACATATCAGGACCAATTTTCTCCTTGTCGGAATTGAAAAGGGGTAGTTTCGACAGGACATTGACGGTCTCAGGATCCATACCAGCCTCAATCCAGGCATCGTTGTCAAATGATGGGAGAGTGTGGGGTCCGTAACTGATATTGAATTCTTCAGGCAGGCTTTGGAAGCGCAAAATCAGGGTGTACATTTCGCTGAGTAGAGAAACGATCTCGTCGCTGTTGAAGGGTGGCGGTACCATGATTCCAGTACAGCACTCAGTGATCAAGGATTAGGTGGTATACTGACTTACCAGGTTGTGGATGTTATGGGTTGATGTGATGTTTATAAATAGAGGAGGAAACAAGAGTTCCAACTTTTGTTAACATATCAGCCAAGCGAGAGGGGTTATGTAATCGATCTAAGTATCGAGGTCGATAACGATTATTTTGTTAATACATTAAAAATATTATAAGTATTAAAACCTTTTATTCCAACCGTTTTTAGATTGCATCTATCATTCAGATAATCCTTATTCTCGACCTTACTTCCTCCTTCTTTACAATCGAACAGAGATCATAGTACGTCTATAGTCATACACTTCAATCTGAATATTCTTTAATTTTCAAATTGATTGTAAAATGAGTGTAAAATCCATATCGGATGGAAATATTCCAATCTGACCTACAAGGTAAACCGCCAAACCGCTTCCCCCCAAACCCCCAATTTCCTCGATTCTCCATCCACTCGATCCACTCCTCATCCTTTCTTAACTATCTCTTCAACTTCCCTTCCCTCACACCCTCTCTACTTTATTTAGGACTTTGAAAGGGAGGAGGAGGAGGACTCTGAATAGGAGCACGCGCTTATTTTGGACTTGGCGCCGGTGGGTTGGGGTAAACACATTTAGCCCTAGCCTCCATTTCAAAAAGATTGGCACATTGAAAACTTCCACTTGCATCACAAGCAGTTTTACCTCCGTGACCGTCATCACGATAAGCGCCGGAACATATCATGTGACAGTTAATATCGGGAACATTTGAGGTCTGTGAATGATGTATGAGTTTTGATGGGGGAGGAAGGGAAGGGTGAGGGGGATAAAACGGACCTTGGGGGGTGTTACACAACAATGTGAACCATCTGAAAATAGGCATTGACAATAAGTACAAGCTTGTACACTGATACCAGCGATAAGGAATAAAGCGATGGAGGAGAATTTGACCATTTTCATTGATTGATCTAAGAAGATTTGACTGTGGTTGATGGTTTTAGTAACGGTAATGAAGTTAACGAAGAGTTAAGGGGGTATTCATTGATTCTATATAACGTGATATTGAATAACTTTAATTTTAAGGTTTTTATGCAGATAGAGAAGTGGACATGTATTAATCATTTATGATTTTTCAATCAAAACTGTTGAAATCGCAGATGACGTGTGAAATGAATAGTGATTGTTCCCCTAACCCTCATCCCCCACCCCATCGAACCTCAGATGACGCGGTTTGAGCTAGTTACCTGAGCCATCAATTTTGATCTCCTGGTTTAATGTATATACGAAAGATGACGCAGTACATCTTTTCTTCGCCATGGCTCTAAAACAAAGAACTAAGAGTGATCGATTATACGAACGTTTATATGCTCAAGGGTAATGCTACTAGGCCGTAAGGACTTTAGACCATACTAGAGCTCATACGGCAGCTGGCTGCTGAATAATCAAACTAAATCCGCCGGTTCAATGATTTGTATTCGAATCTATTACAAGATGGATTTCAAGATTCTCATCAAATTACAACTAACAAACAAGAGTTCCCTCCAAATCCCAAATTTCCTTAAACCCCAATTGCCCCCGACCCCCTATTTTCTTCCAAGATCTAATTCAAGGTAATACAAAAACTTCCAAAGAAAACATGTTCCAAGTGCTTATAAAGGTAAGGCCGGAGTTGCTACCCAAGATGGTTTGAGTTGGTCTGGATGTGTGTCTTCAGAAGAGGTTTGGAGTTCGATTGCCATTTACCAACCTCTGCCTTGGGATTGGCATTGGGTACGGACAAGTTGGAAAACAGTAGCACACTTATATCTTCCACCGGCACCACAAGCAGTACCAAGGTCCACGGCATTAGAATCTTGGATAGGCCATCTGGTACCATCCGAACGGCGGGCAGGTGAGCAAACAGCAGTACAGTCGAGGTTCTTAACTCTATCATCCTATGAGAGAAAATTATATTAGCTCTGGATTAAGACACTGGCAAGTATGACAGGTATTTGTCTATTTACTTACCCTGGCTAAACAACAGTTGGAACCATCTGCGAACTGGCATTGGCAGTACTGGCAAGCTTGTACACCGAGAGTGGCGATGAAAAACAAGGCAACGGCAGAGAACTTCATTTTGATGATTTGAAGAGAGTGTGGTTTTAAGTGAGTATTGTCAATGTTTTGGTGAAGGAGAAAGACAGTGAGTATGAATGAGTGTGGTAGATCGAATTGAATGAAAGTGATGATCTCTTGTATTTCTAGATCTAGATAATGTCTATCCTTATATATTTTCTATTCTTACTATTAAGGTTATCTTAATTGTTTGTTTAAGCAAAAACTTTATTACAATTTGTAAAGGGAGTGGACACATCTCATGAAACTTAAGGGATAATCCTTATTCCTTCCATAAACCTCTCTTATATCGAATGATATCTGAAGTCTGGATCATCTCATTTAAATGAACCTTCGCTTTATTCTCCAAGCTCCTTTCTAGCAAAATATTCTTTCTAAATCTTCCTTGCCACGGGAAAACCCCTTTTTCAATATCCATTTACTAAAAAGCCAAGCATCAAAATCATCTCCAAACCACACCTGCATGATTCAATTCGTTTCAAAACCACACCTGCATGATCCACTTCCCAAGATATAACCCGAGTAATCCCATTATAGCTGTCACGATTGCCATTCCAATCAATACCCATTGTCTAAACCTAAAAGCATCCGAAACCTCCATCTTCATCATTTTCTTTTGCTTGGTATGCCAATGCCAAGGCTCATCTTCCCTCTTCTTATTTCCCTCGGCATTTTGTTGTCTATATGGTGATTTGATATATGAATAAGGTTCTGGTTTGAAAACCAATTGGTGTAGAAAACCTTGGATGCGCCCGAAGAAAGTATCCGGATATTTGCGGGGGTTAGAGTGTTGTTGAACTCGAAGGGAACTATTCCTTCTATCGATGAGGAAGAGTGATATGAGAAATGAGACGAAGGTAATGGGGGCGATTATAAACTTTTGGGTTAATTAGAGTTGTTATTGTGGTGGTAAAACCGTAAAAGTTGGAAATAGATGGGAGTAACCTTACTCTAGCTAAAGCGCTTTCCTTCGGAGCTTCCGGATGTATTGGAGCATTGAAAAGCGATGGTGGGAATGGCGGGGATTGCGATGAACGTTTTGGAGATGTCATTCTGATTTAACCCCAAGTGAATTAATTATAGGATTGAATTGGATTTGGATTTTGAGATCAGGTCAGGTCAGAATTTGAAGCTTTGAAAATAGACTTCACATTGCTTTGATCTATTTATGGATTTATCTATTATATTCATTCATCTAAAGAGTGGAAACATTTTTATTCTTTTCTTTTCTTCGTTGTCAATCATCACCCCAATTAACCAACCAGTCGTACTCGGGTATTCGCCAAGACATTCCAGCCACATCAATGCCCCCTCATTTACCAGGTAAGGTTGTAGGGTTGATGGTGAAATAAAAGCTCAGCCTTAAAAGGGTGACGTTTTACCGGAGGCTTTGATTCCATGCCTTTTCCCCATCAGCTGATTTCATGGTGTTCGATGCGAAAGGCAAAATGTATCATCGCTGAAACCCCATGGATATAGAAATCTTATTGGTTATATAGGAAGGCGAAAGGTTGCAAGAGGTTAAGCCTTAGCGCAAGCTAGCGCCGTAGCCGTGCGCTGCAGGCGCCTGCGTGGCGTAGGCACGTGATTTATCCAACAACATATAAATGATTGATTTCTATAAAACGTTTAATAAATAAAATATTTTTAATATTATTGTTATACGCATTATATAGGATTATAAAAATAAAATCCTAGATATACAATTTAATAAAAAAATTGTATTAAAAAGAAAAATATTTTTTTAAAAAAAATATTATTTAATAGTAGTAATAATAGTAAATTCTTAATCGATTGAATCTATCTATATAAATATATATAAAGACTATACAATGGACCTATAATTATATATAATATAAAGTTAATAAAAAAATAAAAAATAGAAAAATCTAAATTTTTTTTGATATATATCCAAATTGTCTTTATTACCCATTCATTCTATCAAACACTATATAACCCATAATATTCTAATCTTAAAAACAATCTTAATTAATAATTTTATAGTTTTATAGTGTATAGCAAATTAATTTATATACTTTGTTATATTTTTTTGTAATTTAATAAATATCCATCCTCTTATCTCTTTCTTTATTTATTTATTTATTTATTTATTTGTTTATTTATATATTTTCTTTTTTTTTGTTTATACATTACCCCTTGTTTATTTATACATTTTATACCCTAATAATACCTTAATAATATCTCTTCGTTTTTAATTTATATTTTTTGTTTTTATTTATAATCATATTATTATCAAATAATCGTTACCTAATAATATTAACCTAATAATAACTTTTCTTTGTTTTTACCTATTTATATATATATTTTTTATTTTATTTTTTAAATTCTACTCCTCCCCATTTCCAACTCTACTATTTTTATTTCAATAACATCCTTTAAAAAGAAAGCCTATATCGCTAATAAATATATCAACAAACTATTAAAAAAAGCTTGTCCTCTAGCCCAGCCCCTTTACAATTATTATATATATTATCTTTATAATTTAAATGTAAACCCAAATTTTGTTTATATGCGTATGCATGGGAAATATTCCTATTGTTATACCAATAAAAATCTATACTAAAATATATATTTTATTTATTTATTTTTATTTTTTTTGTTTTTAAGCTAATTTACTATCTATAAATTTCTATTAGATATTTGAAATCTATATATGTTGGAACATATATCAGTGAATACGGCACGTGACTAGGCACTAGGCACTAGCGCGTACCACGCCTATATAGTTCACCTCTTTCCACACCCTCTTAGCTAGAACGTCAACAATACTACAGAGATATCATACTATATATTGCTGGCCACCTCCATTCCGCATATGCGTGTTTATACCCCCTGGTGTGAACCGACAATATATATCGCTATTACAATTGCCAATATATATAACAAAACTATTAATAATAATATTATTAATATTATTATTTTATTGGATAATTAAAATTTTATTGTTTTTATAACAAAGTATTAGTTTGTTTTTTATAAAAAAACTTCCCACTAATTATAATAATCAAATCCATTAAAATATATGGATTGATTTTTATTCAATTCTAAAGATATTTTATATTTTTTACAAAGCGGTTGTATTTATTATAATTAAAATAAATATAAAGTTAAAGGAAAATATTAAAAATAATAAAGTTATAAATTATATTTAATAAATAAAAACTCTAAAATTGATTACAAATTTCTTTAATATATTTATTAATATATATTATATTAAAATAATTTATATTTTCTATTTTTTTTTTTTTTTTTTTTTTTTTTTAAATATATTAAGCTTTTATTAATTTTTTATAATACGAATACAATATCCTAAAAAAAAAGATTAAAAAGATAAAGATTGTAGTTAGATTTTTTAATAATCTTTAGATTAAAAAATGTTTTTGTTTTTTGGGTTTTTTTTTTTTAAATTTAAATTTAATTATCTTTTTGTTAGAATCACTATGGGCAATGAAGAAACAAATATATTATAGTATATAATGTATTTGGCTTAAAGCTTTAAAAATTATACAATAAATCAATTATATATACCCGCTAGCGTATACTAGCGTTATAGTATGGGGATGCTATTAACGGTATACCGCGGTCGTGTACGGTGTATATACAAATATACTATAAATATATAATTTATTTAATATTTACAATTATTTAAAATATTGTTTAATTGTATAATATGTTTTATATAAAATTATATAATTATTTATAATTTTATAAAAAAAATATTATTTTTTTATATTATTCTTTTTTTAATATTATATTAATTTTTTTATTTATTATATTTAATTTATTTTATAATTTTAATATTAATAATATTATTTTTAATTAATTTTTTTAATATATTATATAATTTGAATTTAATTATTATATTAATTAAATTAAAGTTTTTATTGATTTATTTAATTTTAACAATTTTGTAATATTTATAAAATTAACAAAATATTATGATATTAATTATTAGTTTTTTTTAAATTATATTTAATTTTATAAAACAATTGTATAATGATTTAAAATTAATGTAAATTATTAAAAATATATTTTAAATAAAAATATTATTAATTATATTTTTAATAATTATTTTTAAATCAAATTTTAAGATTATTTTATAAAGTTTGAAGGTTAATATATTTTTTATAATTCGTTTATATTTAATTAATAATTAATAAATAATATTAATTTTATTATATTTATTTATAAATATTATAATATATTTAATTTAAAATAATAAATTTTAATTATTAACAAAAAAAATATTAATAAAAATAATTAATTGAAATAAATTAATATTAAATAAAATATAATAAAATCTTTATATTAAATTATTAATTTATTATTATAAACGTTTATTTAATATTTTAATATTTTTTAATTTTGAATTAATTATTTAAATAATAATTAATAAATTATATAATACTTTTAATTGATATATTATTATATTATATATAATTTAAACTTAATACAAAAGATATTGGTTTTTCGATATAACAATTATACAAACTTTTTTTTGAATGTTATATAAATTTGCAAATTCGATTTTGATTAATTTGATATTTTTGAATTAATTTTTTTAATTTAAATAAATTATATTATTATTTATTATAAATATTTTATTATTAAATTTTATTAAAATCTTAAATATTAATATTTTATATTTTTTAATTAAAAATTTAGTTTTTTTAAATTATTTTTATTTTTGATTTGCAAATTTTTTGTTAATAATAATAAATGTATTATTAATTTATAAATTAATAATTTTGAAAATAATATTTTTTAATATTATATATATAAAATATAAAATATAAATTAATTATTTTATTTAAAAATTTTTAATATAATATTTATAATAAATATTAAATCAATAATTTTCAATTTTTGGAATATCGTATAATAGATGTATTATTTGTAATAAAAATTTCTTAGAAATTTTTATTTTTAATAAAAATCGAATATAAAACTTTTGGATTAAATTAATTGTAATCTAAATATAGATTTGATTAATATTTTGTTTATAAAAATTAATATTATATTTTATAACTTTTTTAATTATTATTAATATTAATATTATTTATTAATTAATATATTATATTATAAATAATTATATATATCGAATCACCTCGGTGGTATCAAAATATGTATAGTAGAAAGTAGTATATTATAAAAGCATACAGATCGATCGTAGATCGATCTGCGAGCTTATATGCCCGCTACGCGGGCATACCGGCCGCACGCGGCCGCACGCTCCGGTGAATCTGCCCTGCAGATTCACTGGTATCGCAACAATATAAAAATTATATTTTTATTTTTGTTTTATTATATTTAAATAATTAATTAAAATTTAGAATATATTTTATTAATTTTAATATATTTAATTTTATTAACAAATTGTAAATTAAAGATTTTAATATTTAATAATTGTTGGAATCACCATGGGCGATGGAGAACAAATGTACTATAGTATGCAGTGTATTTGGCTCGAAGCTCTAAAAACTATGCTACAGATTAACTATATATGCCCGCTAGCGCATGCGCAAGCGTGCCGTAGGCACGTGATTTATCCAACAATAATATATTTTTTAATGGAATGAATTCGAATATTTTGTTTTTTATCAATTTATTAATTTCTTTTTATTTTGATTTTATATAAATTGATAGATTTATTAAATATGATATAAATATTTTATTTGTAATAAAAATAAATTTTTTATTTAATTTATTAAAATAAAAATTAAAAATTTTTTTATTATTTTTTTTATTTAATTAAAAATAAATAAAAATATTAATGGTAAATATTAAATTATTATTGTTTATTTATAAAATCTATATATTTATAATATTTTATAAATAATATATAAATAAAATAATAATTATTAATTGAAATAATTAAATTTTTTAATTTAATTAAAACAAATTATTATTTGAAAATTGATTTTGCTTAATTAGTTTTTATTATTAAAATAGTTTTATCGAAATAAATTTAAATTTAATAAAATTATTAATTAATTATATTATATAAATTTTATTTATTATATTAAATAATTTAAATAGTTTTATTTATTTATTAGTACAGTTGCTTTTTTTTTTTTATATTAATATTTCAATATTTAGGAGCAAATTATATATTAATTTTGTATTTCATTTATTTCGTTATTTCAAAATATTTAATATTATTTGTTTAGTTTTTAATTTGTATAATTTGTTTATAATTCTTTTAATAATTTTTAATTATTGTAATATCAATAATGCTAAAGTGTTAAATTTATTTATTTAAAGATATATCTTAAAAATTAAAAAGATTGAAATTAAATTATTAGGTTTTATTAAATTATTAATAGTTTTAATAATTATTTATAATTTTATTTTTTTAATTATTTTTAATTTTTTAATTTTTTTATTAATAATATTATATATTTATTATAATATAAAATAATAATATTTAATAATTTTCATAAATCAATATATTTTAATTAATATATTTTTAATTTTAATTAATATTATATTAATATATTAAATACATTTTTTATTAACAAAATTTTTATTAATATTATAAATAATATAATTTAAAGATTTTATATATATATTTATTCAATATTTTTTTGAAATATTTTAAATATAATAAATATTAATATTATTAAATTATTAAATTATTTGGAATTAAATTTCTTTATTAATTATATAAAAAATAAATTTTTTTTTAATATAAAAGATATTTATTATAATTAAATAATTAAAATTAATATTTTTATAAAAATTAAAATTAAATTTTTTAAAAGATTGTTTATATTTTTAATAATATTTATAAAAATTTTTAAAATTTTTTAAATCATTTTAAATAATATTTTTATATTTTATTTTTTAAAATATTTAATAAAAACGATAAATTAATTGTTGGATAAATCACGTGCCTACGGTACGCTTGCGCATGTGCTGTGTACGGCCGCGGCGTGCCGTTAGCGGTACCTCTGCGTTATAGCGCTAGTATACGCTAGTGGGTATATATAGTTAATCTATAATATAGTTTTTAAAACTTTAAGCTAAATATATTATATATTATAGTATATTTATTTTTTATTATTTATAATAATTTTAATATTAATTAATAAAATTATATTATAAATCAAAAGTTTAATATTTTAATTATAAAATAAGTAAAATTGGTAATTATATTATAAAGAGATACAAATTTTTATATTATAATATATTTATTTTTATATTTTATAAATAAAATATTTACTTTAAAAACTTTTTGTTTAAAATAATTTATTTAAATAAATAAATAAAATAATTTATAATAATATTTTAATTTTATTATATAAAAAAATTTAAATTTATTATTTTTATTTATAATATTAAATATATTTATAAAACTAATAATATTTAAAAAATTTTATTTATTTTTATTATTTTTTAATAAAAAAGATAATGTTTTTATGTAATCAAAATTTTTTATTTTATTATAAATCAAAACAATAATTTATAAAATATTTAATAAAAAATGAAACAACAATATTAATTTAAAAAATTTCGTTATAGATTTAAAAAAATATTGTAAATATAAATTATATATTTTTAAATTGAAACATTTATATAATAATAAATTATAAGAATTTTATTTTAAAAATTTTTTAAATTAAAAAATAAAACATTTTTGATATATTGGAATATATTTTTTTTTTAAAATTTATAATAAATTAAAAATTTGCAAAATATATATTAAAAAAAGTATTTTAAATAAAAAATTAAATATTTATTTAATATTTTTCAAAATTTTTTATATTAAATATTATAAATAAATTAATAATAAAATAAAAAAAGCTTTATTAAATTATTATTTTAAATTTTGATTTTTAAAACTATTATAATATATTTAAAAAATTAAAAACAAAAAATAAAAATTATTAAATTTTTATTTTTAAATTAAATTTTTTAAAATTTTAAATAGTATATTTTATAAAAATCCTTTATCATTATTATTTATTAAAATATTAAAAAAAGAATATTTGATTAATTTTTTTTTATATAAAGATAAAAAATTAAATAATTATAAAAAATATTATAATGTAGAATTTTTTTATAATATTTTAATTTTACAAAATTTTGATATTCAAAATATTTTAGCTCTATTTATTTAAAATATCTTAATTTTTTAAGAATTTAATTCTTTAATAATAGAATTTAGTTAATTTCAAATTAAAAGTTTTTTGTTATTATCGAAACACTCCGGTATACACAATATATACATATACAGAATAATATAATATAAAAATAATAAAATATAATATCATATATTAGATTCTAAATAAATATTACAAAAAAAACTTATATACCCATAAATCGCATTAAACAAACTAATACAATTATATACTAAACTTAAATCTATTTACTAAAATTGTAATATTAGCAATTTTTTTAAAAATTAAATATATAATAAAGAATTTTTACCCTAATATATCCTGTATATCCTATATGCCCTACATACCCTGCATGCCCTGCTATACCCTGTATGCCCTATATGTTATACCCATTCCTGCTATACCTATTCCTGCCTTCCATCAATTATTATTGGCTTTACTACATGACGATACGAATCGAATTCGTTGTATAGTACCGTACGACACTAGACGAATGTCTCATGTAATAATTGGCTACCAGTTCCCCCACTATCGTATCAAAGTAACAAGGAAAAGAAATATCGATTTTCAATATAATCTAAGCGAATTTGAATTTGAAATCGAAATAAAGTTTTAAAGCTAAAACGTATAAATCGAATTGTAAAATCGAAGTATAGAATCATGTAAAATAATATATAGATATAAAAATAATATAAATAACGCAAGAAATTATATAAATTTGAAATAAATATAAAAAGAAAAATAAATTGAATTTTGAAAAATAAAATAAAATACATCGAATTTAAATAAATCGTATTTGAAAAATAAAAAATAAATCGATTCCGAAATAGATTAACTTCGAAAAATAAATCGAATTTAAAGAAAATAAAAAATAAATCAAGTTTGAAAAAAATAATAAAAAATCGAATTTAAAAATAATAAAAAAAAAAACAAAAAAATTTAATAAAAAAATTTATAATAAAATAATTTAATTAAAATTAATAAATACATAATAAATATAAAAACTAAATAAAACTTTATTAGTTTTTTTTGAATTCAATTTTATCATTTAATAATCTATATAAATTCGTTTTTTTTACCAAACGTTTTATAAATCTATTTATACTACAAACAACTATTTGTATAATACTTGTTAAAGTTTAATAATCGTACCTACACTTTTAATTTTCGAAATAACAACCGTAGAAAATGATAAACCTATTAACACTAAACACCAATACAATTTCTTCGCTATATCAACTACAATAACATTTTATTTGAAAAAGCAATATTTAAATAAAAAGTCTCATCGGAAATCGTAAAATATAAGTTTGTTCCCTTTGCCAAACGTTTTGCGAACCTATCCATACTACAAACAGGCAAGCTGTTTGTGCGATACTTATTAAAATTCGATAATCGTACTTGCATTTCCAATCTTTGAAATAACAATTTTTTAAAAATAATATTTAATCGATTTATATATATTAAACAATTGATCAATATCAAAATACTTCAATATATATAATATATACATATACAGAATAATATAATATAAAAATAATAAAATATAATATTATATATTAGATTTTAAATAAATATTACGAAAAAGGCTTATATGCCCGTAGATTGTATTAGGCGAATTAATACAATCATATACTAAACCTAAGCCTATTCACTAGGATCGCAACAATTATAATTATTTATATTATAAATATTTAAGGGTAAAAAAATTAATAAAAAAAGAAGTTTATATTTTTTATTACAAAATATATTTAAATATTAAAATATTATAAAATTTAAATTATTAATTAAATTTAAATTATTTTTAATTTCGTTAAAATTATTTAAAATTTTATTAAAAAAAAATAAGACTAATTTTTGAAAAGATAATATTATTTTTAAAAATAATATTATTTTTATTAAATCTTAAAAATTCGATAAATTATTTTGATTTTTTAAAAAATTATTTAATAATTTTTTAAACAATAATTTTGATAATAATAATAATTTAAATTTAATATTATTTTATTTACAAAAATATTAATTTAAAAAATTAAAAAAATCAAAATTATTAAATATTAATTTTATTAAAATTCCGAATATTAATTATAATTTTAACAATTTTAATAAATTATATAATATTTTTAAAAAATATATTAATTAAAATAATAATTTTAATTTCAAATTTTTTATTTTTATTAATTATTATTAAAAAATTAATATTGATTATATTTTTTGGGTAAAAACTTTTTTAATAATATTAATAAAAATAATGCTTAATTATTATTATACGAATTTTGATAATATATTTTAAAAATTAAAGAAAATATATTATATAATTGTTTTAATATTTAAAAATAATAAATATAAATAAAAAATATTATATTGTTAAAAAAATATAATATTTATTGTAATAATTATTAAAAATAAAAAAAAAATTATTGAAAAATATTTACAAATAATAATTAACAAATTTTATTATTTATAAAAAAAATTAAATAAAAATTTATAAATATTAAATTATTTTTATTAAAAAATTATTAATATTTATTAAATTATTAAAATTTGTTTTATTATATATTACAAATTAATTAAAAATATTTTGGTTTTTTTTAAAAATTTACATTTTTTAATTGTTATATACAAAAAAATTTATTTCAAAAAAAATGAAATATTTTATTTTAATAAAAAATATAAAAATTATAAAAATTATAATAAAAATTATAAAAAATATATTAATTATAATAATTATTTTTATTTAAAAAATAAAGAATATTTTATTTATAAATAATTGAAATATTAATTTATTAAATATAATAAAAAAAAACGAAATATATTAAAATAAAAATTTAAAATAAAATATTTTAAATTGAATAATAAATTTAATAAAATATTTAAATAATTTTTTTTAAATTATAAAAAATTGATTTTATAAAATATTATTAATAATAAAATTGATATTTTTTTTAAATAATATAAATTGAATTTTAATGAAAATAAAGAATTTAATATATTTTTTATTTTATATAGATTAATTAATAACAAAATAATTATAATAAATTTTTTTAATTAATTTTTATATATATTTTAATTAATAATATTAATCTTATATAATCTTTTTTTTTTGATATACTCAAAAATATCTTCAAAATTTATATAATTAAATATAATAATCGAAAGTTTTGTAATATTATAATCAATTTTAATATAATATAATATTTAATAATAAAACAAAAACAATATTTAATTTATAAATATATATTTAAAAATATTAATATTAATTTAATTAAAATTAATATTATTAAATTTATTTTTAATATTAAATAAATAATATTAATTAATTTTATTAATTTTTATTTATTTTTTGGAATTATTAAATTTTATATAATAAAAATTAATATATTATTTTTGTTGTTACTAATTAATATAAATAAATATAAAATTTATTTTAATAATATTCGAAATATTTTAATTTTATTAATTAATATATATTTGATATTTCGAAAAAACAATTATACCTTTTTTATTTTAAAAAATTTAATTATAAAATTTTATTTAGAATTTTATTAAAATCAATAATTATTATTTAACAAATATAGATTTAAAATAATTTTATAAACGTTTTAAATATTTATTAATTTATTATTTTTATTAAATTTTTTAAAAAATAAAATATAAAAATATTACTTAAAATAATCTAAAAAATTTTACCAGATTTTATAAATATTATTAAAAATACAAAAAATCTCCCAAAAAATTTAAATTCAATTTTTATAAAAATATTGATTTTAATTATTTAATTATAATAAATATCTTCTATATTAAAAGAAAATCTATTTTTTATATAATCAATAAAAAAACTTAATTTCAAACAATTTAATAACTTAATAATATCAATGTTCATTATATTTAAAATATTCTAAAAAAATATTAAATAAATATATACATAAAATTTCCAAATCATATTATTTATAATATTAATAAAAATTTTATTAATAAAAAATTTATTTAATATATTAATATAATATTAATTAAAATCAAAAATATATTAATTAAAATATATTAATTTATTAAAATTATTAAATATTATTATTTTATATTACAATAAATATATAATATTATTAATAAAAAAATAAAAGAATTAAAAACAATTAAAAAAATAAAATTATAAATAATTATTAAAATTATTAATAATTCAATAAAATCTAATAATTTAATTTCAATTTTTTTAATTTTTAAAATATACTTTTAAATAAATAAATTTAATATTTTAATACTATTAATATTATAATAATTGAAAATTATTAAAAAAATTATAAACAAATTATATAAATTAAAAATTAAACAAATAATATTAAATATTTTAAAATAATAAAATAAATTAAATACAAAATTAATATATAATTTATTTTTAAATATTAAAATATTAATATAAAAAAAAAAACAATTATATTAATAAATAAATAAAACTATTCAAATTATTTAATATAATAAATAAAATTTATATAATATAATTAATTAATAATTTTATTAAATTTAAATTTATTTTAATAAAATTATTTCAATAACAAAAACCAATTAAACAAAATTAATTTCTGAATAATAATTTATTTTAACCAAATTAAAATATTTAATTATTTTAATTAATAATTATTATTTTATTTATATATTATTTACAAAATATTACAAATATATAAATTTTATAAATAAATAATAATAATTTAATATTTATTATTAATATTTTTATTTATTTTTAATTAAATAAAAAAAATAATAAAAAAATTTTTAATTTTTATTTCGATAAATCAAATAAAAAATTTATTTTTATTATAATTACGATATTTACATTATATTCGATAGATTTATTTATTTATATAAAATTGAAATAAAAGAAATTAATAAATTGATAAAAAACAGAATATTTGAATTTGTTTTATTAAAAAATATATTATTAAATATTAAAATCTTTAATTTATAATTTATTAATAAAATCAAATATATTAAAATTAATAAAGTATATTCTAAATTTTAATTAATTATTTAAATATAATAAAATAAAAATAAAAATATAATTTTTATATAATTATTTATAATATAATATATTAATTAATAAATAATATTAATATTAATAATAATTAAAAAAGTTATAAAATATAATATTAATTTTTATAATTAAAATATTAATTAAATCTATATTTAAATTACAATTAATTTAATCCAAAAGTTTTTTATTCAATTTTTATTAAAAATAAAAATTTTTAAAAAATTTTTGTTACAAATAATATATTTATTATATAATATTTTAAAAATTAAAAATTATTAATTTAATATTTATTATAAGTATTATATTAAAAACTTTTAAATAAAATAATTGATTTATAATTTATATTTTATGTATATAATATTAAAAAATATTATTTTCAAAATTATTAATTTATAAATTAATAATATATTTATTATTATTAATAAAAAATTTGTAAATTGAAAATAAAAATAATTTAAAAAAATTAAATTTTTAATTAAAGAATATAAAATGTTAATATTTAAAATTTTAATAAAATTTAATAACAAAATATTTATAATAAATAATAATATAATTTATTTAAATCAAAAAAATTAATTTAAAAATATTAAATTAATCAAAATTAAATTTATAAATTTATATAGTATTTGAAGAAAAATTTGTATAATTATTATATCAAAAAATCAATATCTTTTATATTAAATTTAAATTATATATAATATAATAATATATTAATCGAAAATATTATATAATTTATTAATTATTATTTAAATAATTAATTTAAAATTAAAAAATATTAAAATATTAAATAAATAATTATAATAATAAATTAATAATTTAATATAAAAATTTTGTTATATTTTATTTAATATTAATTTATTTTAATTAATTATTTTTATTAATATTTTTTTTATTAATAATTAAAATTTATTATTTTAAATTAAATATATTATAATATTTATAAATAAATATAATAAAATTAATATTATTTATTAATTATTAATTAAATATAAACGAATTACAAAAAATATATTAGTTTTTAAATTTTACAAAATAATTTTAAAATTTGATTTAAAAATAATTATTAAAAATATAATTAATAATATTTTTATTTAAAATATATTTTTAATAATTTATATTGATTTCAAATTGTTATATAATTATTTTATAAAATTAAATATAATTTAAAAAAAAAAAATTAATAATTAATATTATAATATTTTGTTAATCTTATAAATATTATAAAATTGTTAAAATCAAATAAATTAATAAAAATTTTAATTTAATTAATATAATAATTAAATTCAAATTATATAATATATTAAAAAAATTAATAAAAAATAATATTATTAATATTAAAATTATAAAATAAATTAAATATAATAAATAAAAAAATTAATATAATATTAAAAAAAGAATAATATAAAAAAATAATATTTTCTTTATAAAACTATAAATAATCATATAATTTTATATAAAATATATTATACAATTAAATAGCACTTTAAATAATTATAAATATTAAATAAATTATATACCTACAATACATTTGCGTATACACCGCGCATAACTGCGGCGTGCTGTTAGCGGCATCCCTGTGCTACAGCGCTAATATACGCTAGCGGACATATATAGTTAATTTATAGCATAGTTTTTAGAACTTCAAGCCAAATATATTGTATACTATAGTACATTTGTTCTTCATTGCCCATGGTGATTCCAATATTAATAAATATTTAAAATATTTATAAAATTGTTTTAAATTTATATTTATTAAATAATAATTATTAATTTTAATAAAATCTTAAATAAAACTTTATAATTAAATTTTTAAAATAAAAAAATATAATTATTTTTTTAAAATATTAAATATATATTTATTAATAAAATTAAAATATTTTAAATATTATTAAAATAAATTTTATATTTATTTATATTAATTAGAAATAATAAAAATAATGTATTAGTTTTTATTATATAAAATTTAATAATTTCGAAAAGTAAGTAAAAATTAATAAAATTAATTAATATTATTTATTTAATATTAAGAATAAATTTAATAATATTAATTTTAATTAAATTAATATTAATATTTTTAAATATATATTTATAAATTAGATATTATTTTTATTTTATTATTAAATATTATATTATATTGAAATCAATTATAATATTATAAAATTTTTAATTATTATATTTAATTATATAGATTTCGAAAATGTTTTTAAGAATATCAAAAAAGAGATTATATAGAATTAATATTATTAATTAAAATATATATAAAAAATTAATTAAAAAGATTTATTACAATTATTTTGTTATTAATTAATTTGCAAAAAATAAGGAATATATTAGATTTTTTATTTTTATTAAAATTTAATTTATATTATTTGAAAAAAATATTAATTTTATTATTGATAATATTTTATAAAATTAGTTTTTTATAATTTAAAAAAAATTGTTTAAATATTTTATTAAATTTATTATTTAATTTAGAATATTTCGTTTTAAATTTTTGTTTTAATGTATTTTATTTTTTTTTTTTATATTTAATAAATTAATATTTTAATTATTTGTAAATAAAATATTTTTTATTTTTTGAATAAGAATAATTATTATAATTAATATATTTTTTAAAATTTTTATTATAATTTTTATTATTTTTATATTTTTTATTAAAATAAAATATTTTATTTTTTTTGAAATGAATTTTTTTGTAAATAATAATTAAAGAATATAAATCTTTAAAAAAAATTAGAATATTTTTAATTGATTTATAATATATAATAAAATAAGTTTTGATAATTTAATAAATATTAATAACATTTTAATAAAAATAATTTAATATTTATAAATTTTTATTTAATTTTTTTTATAAATAATAAAATTTATTAATTATAATTTATAAATATTTTTTAATAATTTTTTTTTTATTTTTAATAATTATTATAATAAATATTATATTTTTTTAATAATATAATATTTTTTATTTATATTTATTATTTTTAAATATTAAAATAATTATATAATATATTTTTTTTAATTTTTAAAATATATTATTAA
>JANPYM010000016.1:30900-217454 GCA_025890175.1 Ciborinia camelliae
TTTATTAATAATTAAAATTTATTATTTTAAATTAAATATATTATAATATTTATAAATAAATATAATAAAATTAATATTATTTATTAATTATTAATTAAATATAAACGAATTACAAAAAATATATTAGTTTTTAAATTTTACAAAATAATTTTAAAATTTGATTTAAAAATAATTATTAAAAATATAATTAATAATATTTTTATTTAAAATATATTTTTAATAATTTATATTGATTTCAAATTGTTATATAATTATTTTATAAAATTAAATATAATTTAAAAAAAAAAATTAATAATTAATATTATAATATTTTGTTAATCTTATAAATATTATAAAATTGTTAAAATCAAATAAATTAATAAAAATTTTAATTTAATTAATATAATAATTAAATTCAAATTATATAATATATTAAAAAAATTAATAAAAAATAATATTATTAATATTAAAATTATAAAATAAATTAAATATAATAAATAAAAAAATTAATATAATATTAAAAAAAGAATAATATAAAAAAATAATATTTTCTTTATAAAACTATAAATAATCATATAATTTTATATAAAATATATTATACAATTAAATAGCACTTTAAATAATTATAAATATTAAATAAATTATATACCTACAATACATTTGCGTATACACCGCGCATAACTGCGGCGTGCTGTTAGCGGCATCCCTGTGCTACAGCGCTAATATACGCTAGCGGACATATATAGTTAATTTATAGCATAGTTTTTAGAACTTCAAGCCAAATATATTGTATACTATAGTACATTTGTTCTTCATTGCCCATGGTGATTCCAATATTAATAAATATTTAAAATATTTATAAAATTGTTTTAAATTTATATTTATTAAATAATAATTATTAATTTTAATAAAATCTTAAATAAAACTTTATAATTAAATTTTTTAAAATAAAAAAATATAATTATTTTTTTAAAATATTAAATATATATTTATTAATAAAATTAAAATATTTTAAATATTATTAAAATAAATTTTATATTTATTTATATTAATTAGAAATAATAAAAATAATGTATTAGTTTTTATTATATAAAATTTAATAATTTCGAAAAGTAAGTAAAAATTAATAAAATTAATTAATATTATTTATTTAATATTAAGAATAAATTTAATAATATTAATTTTAATTAAATTAATATTAATATTTTTAAATATATATTTATAAATTAGATATTATTTTTATTTTATTATTAAATATTATATTATATTGAAATCAATTATAATATTATAAAATTTTTAATTATTATATTTAATTATATAGATTTCGAAAATGTTTTTAAGAATATCAAAAAAGAGATTATATAGAATTAATATTATTAATTAAAATATATATAAAAAATTAATTAAAAAGATTTATTACAATTATTTTGTTATTAATTAATTTGCAAAAAATAAGGAATATATTAGATTTTTTATTTTTATTAAAATTTAATTTATATTATTTGAAAAAAATATTAATTTTATTATTGATAATATTTTATAAAATTAGTTTTTTATAATTTAAAAAAAATTGTTTAAATATTTTATTAAATTTATTATTTAATTTAGAATATTTCGTTTTAAATTTTTGTTTTAATGTATTTTATTTTTTTTTTTTATATTTAATAAATTAATATTTTAATTATTTGTAAATAAAATATTTTTTATTTTTTGAATAAGAATAATTATTATAATTAATATATTTTTTAAAATTTTTATTATAATTTTTATTATTTTTATATTTTTTATTAAAATAAAATATTTTATTTTTTTTGAAATGAATTTTTTTGTAAATAATAATTAAAGAATATAAATCTTTAAAAAAAATTAGAATATTTTTAATTGATTTATAATATATAATAAAATAAGTTTTGATAATTTAATAAATATTAATAACATTTTAATAAAAATAATTTAATATTTATAAATTTTTATTTAATTTTTTTTTATAAATAATAAAATTTATTAATTATAATTTATAAATATTTTTTAATAATTTTTTTTTTATTTTTAATAATTATTATAATAAATATTATATTTTTTTAATAATATAATATTTTTTATTTATATTTATTATTTTTAAATATTAAAATAATTATATAATATATTTTTTTTAATTTTTAAAATATATTATTAAAATTTATATAATAATAATTAAATATTATTTTTATTAATATTATTAAAAAAGTTTTTATTTAAAAAATATAATTAATATTAATTTTTTAATAATAATTAATAAAAATAAAGAATTTGAAATTGAAATTATTATTTTAATTAATATATTTTTTAGAAATATTATATAATTTATTAAGATTATTAAAATTTTAATTAATATTTAAAATTTTAATAAAATCGATATTTAATAATTTTAGTTTTTTTAATTTTTTTGAATTAATATTTTTATAAATAAAATAATATTAAATTTAAATTATTATTATTATCAAAATTATTATTTAAAAAATTATTAGGTAATTTTTTAGAAGATTAAAATAGTTTATCAAATTCTTAAAATTTGATAAAAGTAATATTATTTTTAAAAACAACATTATTTTTTCGAAGATTAGTTTTATTTTTTTTTTCGATAAGGTTTTAAATGATTTTGAAAAAATCGAAGATGATTTGGGCTTTGTAATATCTCAATATTTAGGCATATCTTGCAATAAAAAATACAAACTTTTTTTTTTATCGATTTTTTTATTTTTAAATATTTTTAATATAAATAATTGTAATAAAAAGCTTTTAATTTGAAATTAATTAAATTTTATTATTAAAAAATTGAATTTTTAATGGATTAGAATATTTTAGGTAAACGAAACTAAAATACTTTAAATATCAAAATCTTGTAAGATTAAAATATTATAAAAAAAATTTATATTATAATATTTTTTATAATTATTTAATTTTTTATTTTTATATAAAAAAGAATTAATTAATTTTTTTTTTCAATGTTTTATTAAATAAAAATAATAAAATTTTTTTGTAAAATATACTATTTGGAAATTTGATTTAAAAATAAAGATTTAATAATTTTTATTTTTTGTTTTTGATTTTTTAAATATATTTTAGTAATTTTAAAAATTAAAATTTAAAATAATAATTTAATAAAAAAAAATTTATTTTATTATTAATTTATTTATAATATATAATATAAAAAATCTTAAAAAATGTTAAATAAATATTTGCTTTTTTATTTATAATATTTTTTTTAATATATATTCTATAAAATTTTAATTTATTACAAATTTTAAAAAAAAATGTATTTTAATATATTAAAAATATTTTTTTTTTAATTTGGAAAAGATTTTGAAATAAAATTTTTATAATTTATTATTATATAAATATTTTAATTTAAAGATATATAATTTATATTTATAATATTTTTTTAAATTTGTATAAAAACTTTTTAAATTAATATTATTACTTTATTTTTTATTAAATATTTTATAAATCATTATTTTGGCTTATAATAAAATAAAGAATTTTGATTACATAAAAATATTGTTTTTTTTATTAAAAAATAATAAAAATAAATAAAATCCTTTAAATATTATTAGTTTTGTAAATATATTTAATATATAAATAAAAATAATAAATAAAAATAAATCTAAATTTTTTTATATAATAAAATCAAAATGTTTATTATAAATTGTTTTGTTTATTTAAATAAATTATTTCGAATAAAAAATTTTTGAGATAAATGTTTTTTGTTTATAGAATATAAAGATAAATATATTATAATATAAAAATTTATATTTTTTTATAATACGATTATTAATTTTATCTATTTTGCAATTAAAATGTTAAACTTTTGATTTATAATATTATTTTATTGATTAATATTGAAATTATTATAAACAATAAAAAAATAAATATATTATAATATACAATATATTTAACTTAAAAAGGAAAGGAGGGAAGGAGGGAAGAAGGGAAGGAGGGAAAGGCAAGTAGTACGGCGACTGCGATCCGCCCCTCTCGCCTCTGGCTCGAAAAACTGATGCATCGCAATCAAAAAGAAGGCTCTCCCTCTCCCTCTCCCTCTCCCTCTCCCTCTCCCTCTCCCTCTCCCTCTCCCTCTCCCTCTCCCCTCTCCCTCTCCCTCTCCCTCTCCCTCTCCCTCTCCCTCTCCCTCTCCCTCTCCCTCTCCCTCTCCCTCTCCCTCTCCCTCTCCCTCTCCCTCTCCCTCTCCCTCTCCCTCTCCCTCTCCCTCTCCCTCTCCCTCTCCCTCTCCCTCTCCCTCTCCCTCTCCCTCTCCCTCTTCCTCTTCCCCTCTTCCCCTCTTCCTCTTCCCCTTCCCCTCTTCCCCTTCCCCTCTTCCTCTTTCCCTCTTTCCCTTTCGCTTTTAGCTCGAAAACGACGGCCAATCAGAATCAAGAAAACTTCAATAATGAATTCCACAACAACCACAAATCGTACAAATATAAAAATTATATCATTAAAAAGCCCTCAATCGATATAGTGTATATATTTATTTCAAATACATTTTATATATTCCTTATATTATATTATATTCTTTTCCAAAAAGATTTCAATTAATGTTCCCGCACAGACCTTACGTACTTTTGAACCACCCAATCAGCATCCGTTTCGCATAATTAATGAGGTGTTTTAAAATATATATATTAGAGATTAGAGATAGAGATTAGAGAAGAGATAATTTATTTATAAAAAGCTTTTAACAAATAAACTATTTTTTAACTTATATATAAATAATTTATTTATAAAAAGCGTTTAACAAATAAAATATTTTAAAGATTATATATTAATAATTTCTTTATAAAAGACTTCTAATAAATACAATATTTTTAAACAATATATATAAATAATTTATTTATATATATATCAAAAAATAAAATATTTCTAAAGAATATATATAAATAATTTATTTATATATATATCAAAAAATAAAATATTTCTAAAGAATATATATAAATATTTTATTTATATATTTCCTCAAAAATAAAATATTTTTAAATAATATATATAAATAATTTATTTATATATATTATTAATCGTATATCCTGGGATGACTAGTAATACGGTAGGAAGGAAGTACTAGAGTAGAATTATAGTAGATTGATTTGACTAAGGAGTATGTATTTGGTGGCAGCCCAGCTGCCCTTATATGCTACTCCCCCATACCCTATGTGGTATAGCTTACCACGTGATCCCTGATCATGTGACCGGAAACGATGTGACCTGATTCCTTAATATATATATCAAAAAATAAAATATTTTTAAATAATACATATAAATAATTCATTTATATATATAACAAAAATTATATATTAATAATTTCTTTCTATATATAATATAATTTATATATTTATAATAGATAGAATGAATACCTTTACTTACTTGGCAATGCGAATGGAAGGTCTAGATGGGAATAGTAATGCTTTATATCTTAGTACATAAGCTCTCTACTATTACAAGGAAATGCATTTATAGATTAATATCGCTCTCTATTAGTCTATATACAAGAATTAAAGGAAAATATTCAGATTATTTGAAACAATGATTCAATTCATTTGAGACATTAAACGCTAACCAAATGTTTACAGCTATTTAAACTTTGAAAGCTTATATCTAGTCTCCCCGTCCGGTCAGAACTTCCTTCCCTTCCAAATCCATCTAGTCTTAAATCGCCTCGTGTACTTACTCGCGTACCTCCTTACACGATAGTTTCCACTTATATCAAAATTCTCTATTCATAATTTATCTGAATAGATATTTAATGACTAAGATCAACAGATAAACAATTCAGAACTTGAATAAATCCTCAAATACTTTAGCGTATGCTCTGTGTGATGCACATTAGACGTTTAATGTACCTGATGACAAGGCTAGGAGCCGGCTCGAGGAATTCCTGCCTATCATTTTCGTTATAGGAGGTAGTTAGATGAGGGTATATATGGTGGGATGATCGTTTTTCGAGTTTGAGGTTTGTGGTTTGTGGTTTATCAGATTGTGAAACTAGTGTGGTCAGGTGTGGTATGATGTTTTCTATGTATTCCATGAAGATGCTGACGAAGGTTCAAGATTAATATCTAGAAGAAATGAGAACATAACAGAAACGAACAGGTGAAAAAATGGTATCATGAAAATTTAAAAAACGAAATTGAAAACAAAATTTCATAATAGGAAATGCAGCAGAAACCTCAAGGTAAATAATGAAATTCGAGGCTTCATCTTGTAAATTCCTTAAACTTGACAATTTCTTCAATCGCCAGTACGAAAATTGTGCCTTGATTATAGAACACTGCAGATCTATCCATTGATGACTCAAGCTGATTGAAACCAGATGGAGTGAGTATACATGTATAACTACCTCCCTCCACTTTAAAAAGACCGTTCCCCCCCTCAAAACCTACCAACTCCGCCCCCTACATCCCAAATCCTACAATGTACACTCAAGTACAAAGTCCCTGACATAATCAGCCATCTATTTCCTAGTATCGCATAACCCTAATCACCCACTGGCAGCCCATCCTATAATTCGCATGTCGTGAAACCCAAATTCCAATAATATAACAATGACCATAAAAATCCCCAAAAAACATAGCATCCACAATGAAGTCCGTAAACCTCCTTTCTTCATACCAGGTACGAATTGTGTTTTAGCTTTCGCGTCCTCTTTTTCGATGACATGGCTTTTCTTCAATCCATTTATGAAGAGGTGTTCTTTCGGAATTCGGAAATTGAGGGGTTCATTTTGACTTCTAGGTTTAATGGATATCGGTTGATATTTAGAGGGTAACTAAGTATTGATCTTTCATACCTAGTATATCCGAACCAAAATGAATCCTCGAGAAATGAGAAGGAAAGCTCGCTTGTAGTAACAGAGAGGCATATCGGACCGAAATGGAAATTCTACCAAGAATAAGACGGAAAACACACCATGTAGAAGTGATTACTTCTTCAAGTTCAATGATGGAAAAAGATCTCACACTCTGATCGCAAGCCATTGATCCACCTGCCACCCTCTCAATCTGATGCGCTATAAGTTCCCTGCCCCGGCTAGGCCCTCTATGTATTCACCCAATCCCCCGGTCTCCAATTTTGAATATTTTGCCACCAAGGTTTCACCCCATCCTTAGAATAATGCTTGAAAATATTGGCTGAGGGCTGAGGCTTTATACCAATATCCTGACTCTCAACCCATCCCATAACCAGCAGCGTGATGACGGCCAACCAAGCAGTTAGAAGGATTAACCAAGTAACCACCATTCTAATGCTTTTATTTCCCCACGCCTCTCGATGTGCCACCCAAATTTTCTCATGATTATGAATCACGTCATGCATCGCGTAAATAAAGTCGATTTCATTGGGTGTGAACATTGGTCCTCTCAGAAAACCAGGAATGTCTTCTTTAATTTCTTCGATGATTTCGGCGAGGAGGATTGATTGGGATTCATCCCGATCCCGACTATCTTGTGACAGGGCCGCCGGTTGATTGTAGGCCGGTTGATTGTAGGACATTTTGGATTTGGTTGAATGTAAGATAAATATATATCTTAGGGGTACTTGATGCCTTAGTAGGGGAAACAATTAAACACTGATCGATTCGTGGATGGTTACTCTATCCCATACGTGAACAAATTTGAGTTTTCACGATATAACGATACAAGGAAAGAAATTAAGTGAAGTGGAAAGAAAAAGCCATACCATGACAAGATTTTAAACGATTCATTATTCTTTGTTCGCAATGCAAACTTTCCTTTATCCCGACAAAGCTCTCCGGTCAAACCATGACTGCCCCAAGCAAATTTCTTTGACATGAGCTCTTTAGATATAAAGTCACTGCTTCCAAGTAAAACCATACTAAAGTTTTAATCCGAGGTTGGCTGATGACTTGATAGTTTTGTGGGTATTTATTTCTTCTAGTAAAGTATTATTGGAGAAATAAGATCAAAGAGCGTAGAAATTTGGGTTTCTTTCAAAATCGAGTTGAAGTACAAGGTAAAACGCTTCCTTGAAACTATAGCGATTGAAATTTAGGTATAAAAGAAGACGGAAGAAAAAATTAGAACAGAGAGCACGAAATGTTTTCAGATAATGGTGGTGTAACTACTAACTGCTTCAACTTTTTTTTTATCTCGGGCATGGATGAAAAGATACCCCAAAGCCCAGTGAGCTTTCAAAAAAAAAACATTGCTTTTAAGCTTCTAGATATGATAATGACACTGACTGGATCTCATACCAATATTCTGATAGCATCACATATCACCCAGGAATCTAACGGATTGGCCACTGACAAACCCAGTGAGCATAGATCTCTCTTGCTAGTCTCTCTCAAAAACCCCCCACCCTTCTCCCCAACCACTCCAATCTATACCAATCCAGCCACCAGCCACCAGTTACAAACAAAGCACTCGATATGCATCTCATCTATCAGCCAAAGACACATATCATCCATCCACTTGGATAAGCGCCAGAGCGAAGAAAAACATGCCCCACAGTCAAGATGAACTTGCATACGCCCGTTCCAAGAGCCAACCAGGCAAATCTAGAAGTTTAAACTTCCACTGATCGAGAAAAAAGTAACGAGGCACGATGGAAATGTGATTGAAAAATTGTGCGTGAATCTTTTTTGGTATTCCTAAACTCCATATGCGATGCCAAATGAAAAGAAACTCCAGAGAAGAAATAAACAAGAATATACAGAGGTGTATACAACTTCCGATATTTAGTTCGGTCAAGCAAGCAAGAAACAATCTATCTAACAGAAACGAGAAACCAAAGTTAAAAAGCCAATCATGAATTAATCCTGGGTAACATCAACCCCCATTGCCTCCACCTCCGCCCCCACCTCCAAAATCCTCATCCCACCTCCATCATCCCACGCAATCCTTCCCTCCATCGCAGCTCTCATCAACTCTTCACCCGCAACCTCTTTTTCCCCAGTAAATGGATCCCACTCAAATCCCTCCTTCAACCACATCCACCTCAAAAAAGCCCTCAATTCTTTATCTTCAGGAATTACTCTCATCCACTCCGGTTGAAACCCTTCTTCATTATTTCCTTCACCATTCCATGCCTGAGCTTTTTCTAGCAAGATATCACGACAAAAGATGCGCCAGCTGTCAAGTGCATATGGTCCTTGAGTCATGTGTCCAATTTCCCATGCCATACGCGGGTCCACGGATTCTTCGGGTAGAACTTCACTTTTCTTAACCTCTCGACCTAGACCTTTGGTTGGGTAATCGTGTACTGCATAACGTTTGATTTTAACCGGTGGATTTTCACAAAAGACCTTGGCATAGGTTTGGTAAGTCGCCGCACGTTGATTTTGTAAGCCAAGATGCCGGATTACTGAAACAATTTCTTCCTTCGAGGCGTCGACTAAAGATTGAGCGGTGGGATATTGTTCCATTAGATTGTAGAAAACTGGTATGGCATGTTTACCATGAGTGCGATTGAGAAAGGTAACGGCTATGAGAAGGCGAAATGGATCATGAGCAAGTTTTTCCTGGATAAGTCCAAAATGAGGTGAGGATAAGGGTGGAAAAGGGATACACGAAATTATGCCGGCGGGACGTTTCTTTGGAGACTCTTTCTTTGGAGATTTCTTCTTGATGGAGCTTTCTTTCAATGATAATTTGATAGATTTCGATTTGGATGGAGTGAAAGTAAGTGATGGCATGAAATAAGGCGAATGTACGGGTGGTCTTAGTTTTTTCCCTGATCGTAGAAGACTAGGAACATCAACTTCAATCGTATCGGCAGTGGTACTATCTGAGGCTAGAAATGGATTGTCGATTATGCTTAACTCAGATAGCTCAGAGGAGTCACTCTCATCAATATTGGGAATAGGGGTGTCCGTATTTCTTAGGATAGGTAATTCCATATTGCCGAATGATTCTGGTCTCATGGAAGGTGTTTGAAACTCAGAATTGTAACTTGACCTGGGTTCGCAGGTGATTGACTCGTAAACTTCGTCATATTCATCCATCCTAGGAGTATCGTCCGTTCCTTCGACTTCAACATCCAACACTTCAATCATTTCGCCGCTATGGTGACTCGAACTAATATCCAGAAGTTGACTACCACTCGTAGACCCTGGT
The DNA here is from genome assembly GCA_025890175.1 of Ciborinia camelliae. Taxonomy (NCBI): domain Eukaryota; kingdom Fungi; phylum Ascomycota; class Leotiomycetes; order Helotiales; family Sclerotiniaceae; genus Ciborinia; species Ciborinia camelliae. The sequence continues at coordinate 40,986 of JANPYM010000016.1, forward strand.
CCTTCTACGAGTGGTTGGCTTTTGCTGATCTCCTAGTGTTCCTAGCTGGAGAATCGAATCCAGTTGTCGAAGCAAGTGCGACAGCTCTAGCTTTAGGTCTGCCACGTTTGGCTTTTGGAGCATCGACATCTACCGATTCTTTTGGAGCTTGAGAGGCAGTTTGAGTCTTGTTTGCTGCTTTCACGGGAGTTTTCACCTTAGTTGCAATTGCTGTCTTTGTTTTTCCGGGTGATTTTGAGGGCGTCTTGACAATTTGGTTCTTGGATGCAAGAGGTGTTGCAGTTTGGTTCTTGGATGCAAGAGGTGTTGTAGTTTTGTTCTTAGATGCAAGAGGTGTTGTAGGCTTTGTTGGTGTTGCTTCAGCCTCCAAACGGTTATTGTTTCTGACTCTCTTTCTTGAACGCTTCTTCGCACTTGCGCTAGCCTCAATCTCCCCCCTAGGTTCATCTAGGACCATTTCCGTGTCGTCTACAGATGCAGTATCCTCCTTGGGAACATCCACATCCATTTGGTCTTCTTGAGTAGCGGGGGATGGTTCCTTGGCAGATGCTCCATCCTCTTCTTGGTCATTGGAATCTTCTGTAGGAATTTCCGAGTCGACTTTCTCATCCTCTACCTTGTCCTCGGAAGTTTCTTCTGGAACCCCCATGTCAACTTCTTGATTCTCTGGTTCAGTTGGAGCATCAGACTCAGCGGCAGACTCAGCGGCAGAATTAGCGGCAGGCTCAGAGTTGTCTTCAATGAGATGGTCAATGACAGGATACGAAACAACATCTGTCTCGGTGGCACCTGCTTCAGAAGCTTCCTCTTCAGGCTCATTCTGTTCCTCAGCCTCGTCTTCGGGAGCATCCTCCATAGGCACATCAGTATCTTCCTTGCCCTCAGCATGAGCCAAAGATAACCTCGCAGCAGCAATCTTAGCTTCTAGCCCCACTGGCGCCACATTTCCTTCCTTGAGATCTTTCCAGCTGCGCTTCGACTTCAATTTCTTGCTGCTCCCCCCCTTCGACCCTTCTCCAACACCAGTAACCTCTTTCTTTGACTCGTCCTCCAAACCAAGAACCTGCGACTTTAATCCTTCTCCAAAGAATTCAGAGGTCTTCGGTCCCTTTTGTTTCTTATCCCAACTCTTCTTCGCACCTTTCCCCTTTCCATTTCCATTCACATGACCTCTCTTCAAATCCCTAACCTGCTTCTCCAAGGCTTGAATCCTCTCCCTATCCTTCCTTTTTTCCTCGGCATTCCTGTTCTTCTCTTCCATATCCTTCTTCTTCTCGGCCGCCCTCCTCTCCTTGTCCTCTCGCTGCTGTCTCAAATTATCCTCATGTCTCTTCGCCTTCTCCTCTTTCTTCTTTTCCCTCAATTTGATAAAGTTTTCCTCTCTAATTTTCCTTGCCTCAGCCTTCTCCGCCAACTTCTTCTCTCTTTCAATAGCTTCCTCCGCTTCTCTGATTGTAGCAGCAGCTCTCTTGGGTGCTTTTATCTCTTCCTTTCTCTGTCTTTTGGCTTGTCGCTCAGCTTTGAAATCGCGTTTGCGTTTATTGCTACCAGCAGGCTTCTCACCGTCGATGGGCGCCGTAGTTTCATTCTGATTGTAAAGGTTAGCTATTTTCCAGAACATTATCATGCTGGGTGGAAAGTAAGGTGGAAAATACCTCAAGTTGAGAATTCTTCGCAGAAGTAGAGGATTCTCCTTCCACAGCTTCCCCAGCGTTTCCATTCTTCATCTCCACATCATTGGCTTTCTTTTCCATTCCAGATGGTGACCCCGCGGCGTGTGTACTTTTACGCTTCGCCATGTTCGATTATCCGATCTCAATTGCTTTCGAAAAATCAACAAATAACAAGATCAACAATCAAATAATAATTGACATGTGTCTTGGGTGAAGAAACAAGAATACGTTGCTCGCAGAAACTTTAACCCAAAAGCAAAGACGACGAGAAAAAAAGTTTCCCAGCAGGACTCGAAAATCTGGGGAAGGAACTTTTTTTATTTAGCGAGTACTTTTTTTCTGTTACTGCAGCAATCAATGTTGACTCCGAGGGGTCCACTGAAAACACTAGGATGGTTTAGTATATCATGTGCAGTATGATTGATATTAGACAAATTTTTATACCTAGAAATAGTATTACAGAATTTATTTTAGGATTCATCATATCATGGCACGTCTCCAGCTTCCTTAAGAATCTTCAAAGTCAAATGAATATTGGGACACATCTATTTTGCTACCACTCTTGAGCGTTTGCTCCCAAAGTGAAGCTTTTATCTACCACCCTCATTCGAGAACTTCTTCTTTGTACAATTCGCGCAGTAAGATAAAACTAGTAGCACATTTATTTCCTGCCCTTCGCTCCCCCGTTAAACAAAAGAAATTGAGAATCTAGTGATGTCTAGGACCGTGACCGGTAATAGGTGGGTTATACACGATCTTTCTTGTCTTGATAGGAGACCACTTGTAACGCTTGACCCAAACGCTCAATGCAAAAAGCATAGAAGTCATAACCAAAACCTTCATACCCATCTTCTTTCGTTGATCCATCTCGGGTTCGGCTGACCAGTTGAGGAATTCGACGACATCTTTGGCCATTTGTGATGCAGATGCTGGGGTACCATCTTCATATTCGACGAGTTCATTGTAGAGAACACGAGCCATAGCAATACCGGTACCTGGGAAATATGGGTTGAAGTTAAGTCCTTCTGGGACCTTGGCTCCTGCTGGAACCTCATCTGGGTAACCAGTCAACAAATTGAAAATATAATTGGCACCACCATGTCTGGCCTTGACCATCAAACTAAGATCAGGTGGTAAAGCTCCATTGTTGGCAGCACGGGCAGCTTCGTCATTTTTGTATGGGGATGGGAGGTAATCGGAGAGTTTTCCAGGTCGCTTTTCGATTTCACCCTCATCGTTTGGCTCGCTGTCGTATTCGTTCTCTTCGGCCATAGCCTTTGCCTCATCGACTGTGTGTGTAACACCGACCAAAGCTCTGTATGGGATACGGCTCAAAGAATGGCAAGAAGCGCAAACTTCTTGGTAAACCTGGAAACCTCTTCGTAGTCTATTTTATCGTTAAAATGTGCCACCTTCTTGGGAGGGAATGAGATTCTTACGCTTGGTGATCGTATGTCTTTGCGTATTTTTGGTGAACCCATGGGTATTGTGTTGGATGGAGACTGGTGTCGTATCAGTATCGTATTCCAACTTATATTCTGCCCATCTTCAAGTCTTCATTTGAAATTGCCAGAGTTCCCACAACCCCCACAAATGTCCGACTTTTCTTAGAAAGATATGTGACTACTCACCCTTCTTCAACTGGTGTCATGGCGTTTAATGGTTGGCCGTATAGATGATAGTACCAGGCGAGGGAACCGGCGGCAACTGCGGTAGCAGCACCTGCAGCCATGTTGATACCGAAGGGAGAGGCGGCTTCGGTGGAAGTAGAAGTAGATGCGGCACGCTGGAAGATGTAAAATTAGCCTGCAACTCGACACAATGGTTTGACCCCATAGCATTGCCGCCCTTCATCCATATCGAAGTGGTATGTTTGTTGACTTCGGAGATGGGGAGTAATCGTACCTTTGTAGCGTTAATCGCATTATTCCGTACTCCCCCGAACGAGCGCGTCGAGCGCAGGCATGATCTGGCCAACATATTGAGCAAAATATGCCTTAAGCTGGGTATCAGTTCAAGGTGGGTTCGACAACTCAATTGAGTGATAGGATTCGAGATTGAGGTTGTGAGGTGCGGCGACAAATAGTTCGAAAATGATCCGAAAAAGAAGCTAAATTATGCCTTAGGCATAAGCTTACCACTGAACAGATTTTGATTGGTTAATATCCCACTACAACGATTATTTCTCGGCATCGGGTATATCATCTCTACAAAATGTCAAACACTGTCAAGTCAAGTCAAATCATCCCATCCTCGGAAATGATGAATTTCTTAAGTTATTATTCCTTCAGAATCATTATGCTATAAAATGGTCATTGTCGATGATTTCGTATGTTCCCAAGGTCAGTTGTGATTTTACTTTTTTTTATATTCATCATGTAGGGAATTTACAAATTCAAGCTGACAAATAGAAATAGATAAAATATCATTGGGTCTTTCATTTCCAGTCAAATTATACAGTACAGTACAGGACAACAAATTGATTTCAATATATCTTCATATCTCATTCCCATTGCTGTGCAAAATCTAATTATTCAGAAAACTTTTTTTCCAACCCAAATCCTCCCTAGCGGAGGATTATATGCTATGCTCTTGATATGAACCCCGGTGTCTATCTCAGCAATTATTCCAAATTATTTCTTCGTTCCTCAGTTTCCATTTGCACCTTTCTTGAGCTCTCTTCGCTGCTGAACAGCCTTGGCGAGAACTTCAAGAACCGACTCGGTATCATCCCATCCAATGCAAGCATCAGTGATACTGACACCATATTGAAGACCAGCCTTCCCTTCCTTTGGAACTTTTTGGGCACCTAATTACAAGTAAGTAGGTGTATATGAAAACTTGGTTAGGTGATCTTACCCTCGTTAATATTACTCTCAATCATGACACCCATGATGGCATCCTCTCCTGAGGCAATTTGCTCCGCCAATACAGCTGCGACCTTTGGTTGATTCTTGTGGTTCTTCAATGAGTTTCCATGACTGCAGTCAACCATCAATCTCTGTCTGACGCCATTCTTCTCAAGTGCGGCCTTTGCCTCCTGAACACTCTTTGCATCGTAATTAGTACCCTTGGTACCACCTCTAAGAATAACGAAGCAATCTTCGTTACCAACTGTACCAACAATGGCAGCAACACCAGGTTTGGTAACAGAAAGGAAGTGATGAGGATGTCGCACAGCGCCAATCGCATCAATAGCTACACCGAGACTACCGTCTGTCCCATTCTTGAAACCAACTGGGAAACTCAATCCACTAGCCAATTCCCTATGCAATTGACTCTCAGTTGTTCTAGCTCCAACAGCTCCAACACTCAATAAATCTGCCAAGAATTGTGGCGAAATAGTATCCAACATTTCACTAGCAAGTGGCATTCCTTTTGTGGTCAAATCCACGAACAATTGTCTGCTTATCCTCAATCCTTTGTTAATTTTGAAACTATTATCGATATCAGGATCGTTGATGAGACCTTTCCATCCAACAGTTGTTCTTGGCTTTTCGAGGTAAGAGCGCATGACAATCAAGAGATCATCTTCATATTTGTTCTTGAGAGCTACGAGCTTGTCGCAATATACGAGCGCAGCGGCGGGATCGTGAATTGAACAGGGACCGATGACTACCAGCAATCTGCCATTCTTATCTGCGCCAGTAACAACATCGACGGACTCATTGCGACCCTTCAAAACTGTTGCTCTAGATTCTGGTGTTTGGGGAATTTCGTGTTGAAGCAAGTCGGGAGGTGTCAATGGATTGTATCCTCGAACTATGAAGAAGAATTGTCAGTCGCATTCATATTTTTGAGTTGGGATAATCCGAATATCCAATACTTACTGCGCCAATCTTCAGTGCTATCCTTCTGGCCTACGCTCTGGTTTTCTATGTAGAAAGCCTTCAATGAGTCAGAGTGGTTTCTTGTGAAGTGAGGCATCTTGAATGAATGAGAAGTGCGTTTGGTAACTTACCGACATGATGTTCAGATAAAAATGCTTCTTTTATATTTTGAAAGATTGGTTTCTTCAATTGATATTTTTTATATTCAGTATGGTAAAGTAAGGTATGCTGAGGTGAGATTTCTTTGAGACTTGATGAGTTAATGTCAATGATATGCTTTTCGGATCCGTCCGCGGGGCAGTCAATTATCAAAGTGAATAAATTTAAGAATTATTATGCAACAATTTCTTTAGCGATATCATTGGTGGGTTTACCCCTGCATCCATTAACGTGGATTATTGATTGGAGAAGAATCCATGAGCATGAGCAACCTGAGATGAGAATGAGTAGGAGAATGAGAGTACCTATAGTATCCATGGATAACATAATCATCGAGGAATCAAAACATCGTACAATAGGAACGGATTGTTTTAACCTGTTGAGATCTCCGAGGGAAGATCTCCGAGAAATAAGGTTAAAAATGTCGGCCGATCAATAGAATCCCACGGACCCGTCAAATTGATCTCCGAGGCGGGAAGAATAGAAGAAGAGAAGTACAGTAATGTAAGCCGTAATATTCCTCTATCATCTAATCAAGAACTTGCGTCTTCTATCTAGCCTCTACCGTAAGCCATGTCCATGCATTGCTCTTCTAATTCTCACTCATCTACCTTGGCTAACAAGTCCGGGATATCATCAACAGTGTTTCTACCCTCCAAAATATCTGATATTGTTAGCATGTCGATTTCTTGCAATATATGGAGCTATTGACTCACCAATAACAGCAGTAAATAATGGATATTCTCCCTCTTTTCCTCTTGACTTCAAGAACTCATTGACTTCTTTTGCGGTACTGGTTCCTTGCAACTTTTGTCCATTCAACTCCGTACTCTCAACTTCATCGACTGTAACCCCCCTCTCAACTGCCAACTTCGCGCATCTAAAGTTTCGTCCTCCACTACAACTTGTGATCAAATCAGCGACTCCGGCACTTTCTTCAGTGAAAGTACCAGTGTGAACAGTCTCTCCAAAGAATTCCTTGCCAAATTTGACCATCTCAAGAAGGCCTACTCGCATAACAGCCGCCTTTGCATTGTCTCCCCAACCACGGCCTTCAACGAAACCAGCAGCTAGTGCAACAATGTTTTTGAGAGCTCCACCAAGGGAGACCCCAGCTACATCGGAAACCATTCGGACATGGAAGTAAGGACGATGGAACAATGTTTTGAATAAGGCATGATCCAATGGTGGATATTCCGATGGTACGGCCTTCAATTTTGTCTTGCTAACCCTTCCCTTGACATCTTTATGTTCTTCATCTGCTGGTGTGATGGTGAGATTGACTTGAGAGCTTGACGGTGAGGGTCCAGTTGGAGTTGTAGCACGCGAGTCCATTGGAGGAGGATCATACGCAATTGTGGTCTCACACCATTTCTCCATTGCAATCTCATTGGCAATGTTGGCACCTGAAAGTGCCCCGCAGTATATTCCTAGTCCTTCACCGATCCATTCACTGAAAAGACTAATCTCCGAGGCGGTCACATTGACACCCTTTATACAAGAAATTCCACGAGCGAATGGAAGGATATGTCCTTGGAGTTGTTTGGAGATACGTCCGATAAATTGATGAGGAAGATTGAAGATCAAAACTGAGGAGTTCGCAACTGCATCTTCTACAGAGGGGTTGGCGATAAGATTGCTTGGGAGCTTGATGTTTGGCAGATATTTCACGTTTTCGTGGTATTTGTTGATAATTGATGTAAGCTTTTGAGGAGTATCGTTGGAGGCATCATAATGTTTTGAATCTTTTGGTATGGCAACTTCCTCCTCATATACCCACATCTGAACTTCCTCCTCAAACAAATCGGAATATTGTTTCGTGTTCTCTGCCACGATTTTTGCAATGGTACAGCCCCTGAAAGATGTCAATAAAGTCACCAATCACCCTTCAGTTGGGTCAACTAACCAGTTTCCAGATCCAACTACTGTAACCTTGTGCTTCTTACTCCATGCTCCAAGAGTCGCCATTTTGTTCAGTTGAGGGGTATTGAAATGTCGAGTTGTCTGTGCCAGTCGTCGGAGGGTTTGAGTTGATGCTGCTGTAAATCTTATAAGCATTCAGAAATATTGTGAAATGAAAGTAGAAAAGAGTGAAGTGGGTTATAAGAATACGCAAAGGGAGGCAAAATACCAATGGCTGTGAGACTTTGAGATGACGGGGTACTGTGATTGTGATAGAAAAGCCTCGCTTGCTCTATTCTGTCCCTTGTGATAGCTCGTGATTGAACAGGGGGCAGCTGACCGCCTTTGAAAGGAGGCTAGTGTAATGTTGTGATCATTGTGGCTTGTTAATCCTACGAGTAGCTTGTTTTGACACTGTACAAAAACGACAACGGGATTCAAATTCCAATGAGAGCTGCAGAGATAATGCTGTGTGATAATTCGGAGTTCAGATGGTAAAAATGACTCGAGGATGATATCTAATTGTTCAGACATTGGATGAGGAAAAGACAAGCAAGAAATAGATCCCACGCAACTCAACTTGAGCATGAAAATGGATGGATGGCATTGTATAACTTCTCCATCTCTATCTTTTCGTGTGAAGGTTAATGTTGAGTTGGAGTAGAATCACCGGGAGTTCCAAGAGAAGAGGATAATATGGAATTTCGCATGCGATGTACTGTACTTACGCATGTTATCGGATCGGTATGAGGATTTGGTTGTTAACTTTTTTGACACTTTAGCCTTGGCTATTAGTATTACTTTGGAACCCTAACACCCTAACTTACTAGCAGGCACCTAATCAATGGATTTGATGGTGCCCGTGTTCCTAACTTTATGCACCTAGTACCCGGGTAGGTACCGGTAGGTTAAGGGAACTTCGGGAAGGGAAGGAAATACCCGATAACCGGATCCATTTGATTTATTTTCAGTAGGTAGGTAGGGAGTAGACTGCCATATGAGTTGTAAGTATCCTCAATGTTTACTTGATTGTTGATCTAAAATATAATAACTTGTATCAAGATATCAATCCAAGCATCGATACTCCCGATACCTACCTACATAGTACGTACCTACTCTATACCATTTCGACGCCGGGGACCAAAAACAGTACCTGACTGACTTGCCTTGTTCCTGCCACTGTCACTTGCCAATACTACCTTACTGTACCTATGATGACGTATCAAATTAGCTTTTCCATCCCAAAGGATAAGAGGATGGGTAGGATAAGGGGATAACAGGATAAGAGAATCTAGCAATCTAGCAATACGGTAGCAACCTTTCAATACAGTAGCAACCTTTCAATGTTATGTTACAACCTTCACAACCAATAGACTTCCTAGATTTTTTATTCCAAGTCGGGTCTTTTCTAATGGTGGCAATGAAAGCAGCTGGCAAGCAAGCATCGAGGTCTTATTATTATTAACCATCCCGTCTTAACCATCTTCACCATAATTGATCCAGGATCTTATTACCCGCAACACTATCCCACTATCTAGGTTACTCCAAGGGGCCCCGCTTCCAACCTACATCCCCCACCAAACCATCATCATACAAACACTTGGAAGCTACCTTCACCTATACCTACACCAAGCTTATACCAAGAACTTTTTAACCCAATGCCCTTTCCTAGGTAATATTTCTCAATAAAGTACCTACACTCCAACGCATCGTTTGCTCCATTTTTTTGTCCTTTTCATTTATATCTTTCTCTCTATATTCACCGTTTCAAAGCCTCTCTCATCTTTCTACGCTTGTGCCAATTGTTTCTACACCCCGCTTTTGCTCCAGCTCCAGCTACCTCCGTAAAGCTATAGCTGTCAAGTAGGCATATAAAAAGTTGTTGGATCTGAAAGTCGTGGCGCCAAAGACCATGATTTCCAACGAAGTCTATTTGCTACCTCTTAAGGATGATGGGAGTCCTGATGTATCTGGAGGATATATCTATCTTACTCCTAAAGGCACGGAACCAATAACTGTTCGTTTCGCTATTGAAGGGACATCTTCCATATGTCGACAAGGTAGTCTCTGGGTAAACATTCCAGAGGAAGGTGCAGAGTTTCAGAGAGATCAATTCCGTGAATTTAAGTGAGTTTCCCATGCGGTTTGGAATCTATTATAGGCGCTGACTGTTTAGATTGGAACCAGACTTTAATCGTACCATCGAAATATCTATCCCCATTCATTCAGCTGGCGCATTTGCCTTCTACACTACATACAAAGCTTTACCGGACTTGGATGATACAAATACCGCTCCTATCGAAACCACCAAGTCTCCAATATATTATATTGATGTTGCTCCAACTCTGAAGCTGGAAGGGAGACAATTACCTTTGCCTGCATTGTCAGTCTTCTCCATCATTTCGAAATTCATCGGGAAATACCCTCAGGATTGGGAGAAACATTTGCGTGGAATTAGTGAGAGAGGATACAACATGGTCCATTTTACTCCTTTGCAAAAGCGTGGTGACTCCAATTCCCCTTACAGTATATATGATCAACTCTCATGGGATCCCGAGTGTTTCCCCAATGGTGAAAAGGATATTCAAAAGCTAGTAAAGAGCATGGAAGTCGACCATGGTCTTTTGGGGTTGACCGATGTGGTTTGGAATCATACAGCGAACAACAGTGCATGGCTCGAGGAACATCCAGAAGTTGGCTACAATGTTTCAACGGCACCGTGGTTGCGCTCCGCCTTGGAATTGGATACTAAATTGCTCGAATTCAGTAAAGACCTCGCCAATCAAGGCCTTCCTACTACGTTAAATTCTGTTGATGATTTGGTAAAAGTGATGGCTGGTGTCAAAACCGAAGTCATTGCGAAACTTCGTCTCTGGGAATATTATGTTATTGAAATTGAAAGAGATGCCGATGCTGCAGTAGCGGCTTGGGCAGCAAACAAAATTTCATTCCCAGAGGGCGGGTTCGGTGGATCTGGTTTTGGTGGTTTGGAAGCCATCAAAAATGCTTCTGTTGCGGAGCAAGCAATCTTTTTGAGAGAGAAGGCAATGCTCAACACTGATAGACTTGGAGAAAGATACAGGAGAAAGGTAGATCCTGAAGTTGGTGCTGCATTGCTGACGGCTTTATTCGGAAGATTCGAAGGCGATGATTCAGATAGTGCCGATCGAGCAGAAGCACGAAGCCGTTTCACTAATATTTTGGATGAAGTCAACCTTCCATACTACAAGGAATATGACGGTGATGTGGCTGAGATTCTTGATCAGCTTTTTAATCGCACCAAATACGTTCGACTTGATGACCATGGACCAAAATTGGGACCGATTGATGAGAAGAATCCTCTCATTGAAACTTACTTTACCAGATTACCTCAAAATTCTACTACTTCAAAGCACAATCAAGAGGACCTCGCTTTAGCAAACAATGGCTGGATTTGGGCCGCGAACGCACTTATTGATAATGCTGGTCCTAACTCTCGTGCTTACCTGCGACGTGAAGTCATTGTATGGGGTGATTGTGTTAAGTTGCGCTATGGAGAGTCTCGCGAAGACAGCCCCTTTTTGTGGGACTTTATGGCAAAATATACACGTCTCATGGCTAAATATTTTACCGGATTCCGTATCGACAATGCACACTCCACACCAATACACGTCGCCGAATTTCTTTTAGACGAAGCAAGAAGAGTTAGACCAAATCTTTATGTAGTTGCAGAGCTTTTCACGGGGTCGGAAGAAATGGACTACGTCTTTGTCAAACGCCTGGGTCTTAGCTCCCTCATCCGAGAAGCAATGCAGGCTTGGAGTACTGGAGAACTTAGTCGTCTTGTTCATCGTCATGGTGGTAGACCCATCGGCAGCTTTGAGGTTGATGAAGTCTCTGGAGCCGATCAGAATACATCCAATGGTAAAACCAACGGGTCAACATCTTCTAAAGAAATCATTCGCACAATCAGATATACTCCGGTTCACGCCCTTTTCATGGATTGTACCCACGACAATGAAGTCCCTGCCCAAAAACGTGATGCACGAGACACTTTACCGAATGCTGCATTGGTTGCCATGTGTTCTAGTGCTATCGGCAGTGTTATGGGTTATGATGAAATTTATCCCAGATTGGTCGACATTGTTCATGAGACAAGATTATACACATCTGCTTCTTCTGAAAACGAAGTCAAGATTGGAGGTGGCGAAGGTGGCATCGGTGGCATCAAAAAGCTTCTCAATCAAATTCATAGTATTATGGGTAAAGATGGGTACGCAGAAACATACATTCACCACGAAGATCAATATATCACTGTTCATCGAGTGCATCCTGAATCTAGAAAGGGCTACTTCCTCATCGCTCATACAGCTTTCCCTGGCTATGGTAACGGGAATGGAGGGTTTAATCCAGTTCACCTTGGAGGCACTAAGGCTACGCATCTTGGTAGCTGGATGCTAGAAGTTGATACTTCTGATGAGGCGAAGATGGAGGCATTGGATGATAAGAAGTACCTAAGAGGTCTGCCCAGCAAAGTCAGCAATCTAGCCGGAGTACGTATGGAATATAAAGATGGAGAAACAACAATTTCCGTGCGAGAAAAGTTCCCTCCCGGAAGCATTGCATTGTTCGAGACATGGATACCTGCAGCTGAGCACGCGACTGGTCTTGATACATTGGTCACCTCCGGAGCCAAGGCCGCATTTTCAGAGTTGGATCTGGTTGATTTAAATTTCGTTCTATACAGGTGTGAGGCGGAAGAGCGCGATTCTAGTGACGGTATGGATGGAGTATATGATATACCTGGTCATGGGAAACTCGTATATGCTGGTTTACAAGGTTGGTGGAGTGTGCTCAAGAATATCATCAAAGACAATAACTTGGGACATCCTATGTGTAACCATTTGAGAGAAGGACAATGGGCAATCGACTATATTACTGGAAGATTGGAGAGAAAAGCCAACAAGGCTGGCTATGAACGTCTACAAAAGCCAGTGACTTGGTTGAAAGAACGTTTCGAGGCCATTCGAAAGATGCCAAGCTTTTTACTTCCACGTTACTTTGGATTGGTTATTCGTACTGCGTATCGAGCTGCTTGGGAACGAAGTTTGGCACTTATGAATAAGAATGTTCGTGAAGGTCAATGGTTTTTGCAAGATTTGGCCATGGTCAGCGTACAGCAGACAGGATATGTCAAATCTGCCTCATTGTACCCCAAGAAATCTGTACCATCTCTAGCAGCCGGTTTACCACATTTCGCTGTCGAATGGGCTAGATGTTGGGGCCGAGATGTTTTTATCTCTGCAAGGGGCCTCTTTCTTGGTACAGGTCGCTATGATGAAGCTAGAGAGCATATTCTCGCATTCGCAAGTGTCTTAAAGCATGGCATGATACCTAACTTGTTGAGCAGCGGTAACCTGCCACGTTACAACTCTCGAGACTCAATCTGGTTCATGTTAGAAACCATCCAAGATTATACAAAGATTGTTCCAAATGGGTTAGATCTCTTGAAAGAGAAGGTACCTCGACGCTTCTTGCCTTATGATGATACATACTTTGATTCCGATGATCCAAGAGCATACTCAAAGACATCAGTCTTGGAGGATATCATCCAGGAGTCTCTACAACGTCATGCTTCTGGAATGTCATTCCGTGAAGCAAATGCAGGTCCTAAACTTGATATGCAAATGACTTCAGAAGGTTTCAACATCGACATCAAGGTTGATTGGTCAACAGGTCTCATATTTGGCGGTAACCAAAACAATTGTGGTACCTGGATGGACAAGATGGGCGAAAGTGAAAGAGCCAAGAGCAAGGGAGTACCAGGTACACCTCGTGATGGGGCTGCTATTGAGATCACTGGTCTCTTATACAGTACGCTTCGTTGGGTAGCCGAACTTCATGAAAAAGGCAAGTATAAGTATGCGGGTGTTAGTACTTCGGACCCATCCATGAAGGTTATCACTTTCTCTGATTGGGCGGACAAAATCAAGGATAATTTCGAACGATGTTATTATATTCCATTGGACCCCAAGGATGATTCAAAGTATGATGTCAACACCCCCATCATCAACCGAAGAGGTATCTACAAGGATCTGTATAAATCTGGCAAAGAGTACGAAGATTATCAGCTAAGAGCAAACTTTCCAATCGCCATGACGGTTGCCCCAGAACTTTTTGACGAGACTCATGCACTCAATGCTCTGTTCCTTGCCGATAAAGTACTTCGTGGTCCTACTGGTATGGCAACTCTTGATCCTGCTGATCTCAATTACCGACCTTACTACATCAATTCCGAGGATAGTGAGGATTTTGCGACGTCGAAAGGAAGAAACTACCATCAAGGTCCAGAGTGGTTATGGCCAACTGGTTTCTTCTTGAGAGCCTTATTAAAATTCGATCTCAAGAGAAGAAAGACGCCAGCCGCCAAAACCGAGGCTTTTCAACAAATTACTCGTAGATTGGCTGGCTGCAAGGAGGCTATGGTTAGTAGTGATTGGGCTGGTTTGGCTGAATTGACAAACAAAAATGGTTCTTATTGTGCCGATTCAGTAAGTTATTGTATCGCTTTACTCGTCTGACGAATTCTAACATGATTTAAAGTCACCAACACAAGCTTGGAGTGCGGGTTGTTTGATTGATTTGTATCATGATGCTGCTCAATATGATGTTTCTCAATTATCAGAATAGATAAGTGAAAGGATCCAAAGGAAAAAGAAAATAGGCACCTGAATATGGAAGTTTTAATGGCGTATGGGACTTGAGATGATGAATAAGCACACGAAGGATTATAGCGATGTATGCTTGATGAAGCATGGGATGATTGTTTTTTTTTTGAGGAAAATCGAGCATGGGAATTGTGAAAATGGGAGAGATGGATGGGAAAGGAAGGGAAGGGAAGGGAAGGTATGATAGATAAATAGACAACTTGGAGTGGATGAAATTGTTAAATTGTGACTTGTTCGTGATATGATGCCGAGATGTCTTTCTGTCATAATATGATGTATGTATGTGCGTGCGTGGATGTCTAGGTTTGAAGTCTAATCTTTCATCCTTTGGATTAGAGCGGAGATGGGAATGAGAATACAGAGGATGACGAGGAGGGTATTTACTCTTTGGGGGGGCTGGGAGGATGCTGGTGAAGGGGTGGTGGTGGTGGTAGGGTTGGAGTTGAGGTTTAAAGGGATAGATAGGATGAAGGGGCATGGGGCATGGCTGGGATTGGATGTTGAGGTAAAGTTGAGGCAAAGGTAAAGATGGAAAAGATGGAAAAGATGAAAAAGTAGCATTGTATTGTATTGTGATGCCAGTACATGAGATGTGTAGTGAAGAGTAAGATATTGGAAAGTTAAATTTAAATTCTGGGAGAGGGAGGGAGGCGAACGTGGTAGATGTGGATGTGGATGTGGTGGTTATGTTATATTATGATGATGGTTGGTATCTTGAAGGTTGAGTGGAAGTGGGAGTGGGGATGGGGGTTTAAGCTTATGAAGTTGTGAGAACAGGATGAAGTCTTGAAGATTAGATGGGAAATGATTGGCGTTTTGGGTTTATTTTATTCATATTGGGGAGGAAGGCAAGGAGATTGATGTGACATCGAGCTTGTCACATCAGAGGTGAGGTGAGATGAGGTGAGGTAACAGTAGAATTAATTTCCTTGAGTATATACTAGATACTAGATGCTCTCCTTCTTTCCATTAACCATCATTGGGGAGGGGGTACGTTTTAAGAGAATAAGATATCAAGAACAGCCCAAGATTCTCATATGTTTTTCTAGTACGTAGTCTTCGTGAAGATATCTTCGTTGATGCAAAAAAGAGAGAGATGAAAGACTTTGTTTTGTTTCGCTGAAATGACCGTGTGAGGTTGCTTGCTTCCCTTTAGGAAAATCAGTAGTAGCAGGTTTCTATTCTGCTTCAATGATCAATCGTAGCAAATATATATATATATATCTACCTGGGTACGCAAGTCTCAAATATGAAGGAACAATCATATCATTGCGAACAGGAAACCCGAGTCCCGACTGGATGATGAATGATGAATTAAATGATATAGACATTTACATAGAAGAGTGCGATTTGATACTGACAGCGCCGGGTATGACGATATTCATTGATTGGTTTACATCTATCTATCTAGGTATCTTTGGCAGCATTTGAAGATAGATTCCAAATATTACCCTACCTATAGCATGCCAAAGCTATTCGACATTCTCCAATATTTTCGATGCCATATCATACCATACCGTACCCTACCATCCTACCATACCATACAATACCTACCTACCATTCACCTACCTATTCAACTACCAACATCTCTTAACCCATATAATATCAAAGAAGGCTGTCTCTTCGTCAAATGGAGGTATGACAAGCATGGAAACTCCAACCTAACCGAACGGGGAGAAATACCAGACGAGGTTCGAAAAGTGAGAGTAGCTTCACGGTCAACAAAGATTAGGGACCCGAGCCCGAACTTTGATTATTGGATTTCTTTTGGGATTTTGGGGGATGGTTTAATGTTGAATGGATGGTATGGAGTTGGATGGAAAAATGGGTATTTGATCCTCAATCTTCCCGTCATTCATGTTCACTTACTGTGTTGTGGTTACCTAGGTGCTGGATGGATATTAAGTCATTGTTTGATGCTATGCTATGAGTAGTGATAAACTTTTCATGAACCCAAGGTTGTCTCAGCGAATGGAGAACATCAAAATTCTTGCTTGTCTTTACTCCAACCTCATTCCTCAGAGAGAGAGAAAAACAAATAGAAGTTAAGATTCACTTCAATCTTCCGACTCACTACTTTCACTATCCTCACTTGATAGTCTCTCTGCATTTAACATTCTCCCAAACACCTCCTCCGTATGTTCCAAAAGCCAGCTCCCCATCTTTTGCTCCAAATACCTCTGCAAAACCTCACTCTCCTCTTCAGATTCACTATTCTCATCAATCCTATAAACACCATTTCCTTTCCCATCTCTCATGATCATGGCTCTTGCAATTGGAATTCTCCAGGCTGGTGGACATTCGGCCCATCCTGCGACTTTCCCTTCCTCTCTTTCTTCTTTTCCGGGAGGATATCGTATACTTGTTGCTAGGAAGACAATACGCTCTCCTATTTCTTCTGTGGGGATGCCGGTGGAGTGTTTGAACAGTGGGGGTATAGTTCGTTTGAGAACTTGGGTAGGATACCATGAGATTCCCTGAACTGGGGACATCATACTACCCCAAGTATTGGACGTCAAGATGCCGGGAAATGCATTGATGAATGTGATTTCCGGATGTGTTTTTGCGTATTCTGAAAAGAGAAGAGAGGTGGCATGATTGATTGATCCAATTTCCAAGTAACCTTTACTTGATTTGAGTGTTTCAAAGGATAGTGGACTATCGTTACCGGGTAGGAGGAGAGAAATGATTCGTGGACAGCGACTTCTGGAAAGGAGAGGGATGAGATTGGTGATGAAACGTTGGCGGATGTAGAATTGTAGAGTTATATCAAAAGGGATACCTCCACCTCCAAGTGCTTCTTCATCTGCAAGATGGCTCTCTTCATATGCACTCCTATCTTGAAGTAAAGGATCAGCTTCGCGAATATCTAATCCGGGTAAAGATCTTGTAGAAAGAAGGTATCAGCTGGATGAAGAGAAGGTGGAGTTACCTCTTCCAGAAGTGAGTTTCATGAAACCACAAGTCATAACCAACAAATCAACATGACCATCCACCTTTTGAATCTCATCACAAACGCGATCAACTTCGGACAGTAGTCCTATTCGTAAATCAACAATTTCATAAGTACCAGCAGGATTGATGATTTTCAATTCCTCGAGAAAGGACGAAAGGGGTTTCCTATGAGGGACCGAACTATCAATTATTATATATATCTTTGGGGTATTTTGGTATTTAGCCAAGCTGCGAGTGGTAGCACGCTCAAAGTCATGAGATGCGCCTACAAACACAGAAATGAGGCCTGGAGGAAGTGATTGAAGGGTTTGATTGGAGTTGATTATTTGGTTAAATTTGACCATTTTGATACTTGGAATAAAGTAGGTATACAAATAAATACATGTAACTTGGATTGATGAGAGAGAGAGGGATATTTATGATGAAATTTGAACAAACTCATTCACCACCTTACAAACATTTGTTTAAATCCGTGTTGGATTTGGAGTTGGATATGGAGACTTATTAATGTTGGAGTTGGTCATTAATCATGTGCCCCAAAAGTGCTGCGAGGTTGCATATGCATCAATTGATTGAGGCTAAATTGGGGGATAACTTTGGGATCCCCCATTCGGATAGATGAGGGATTTCTGAAGGTTGTATAATATATTTTGATGATTTAATAGGTTAAAATAATACTCTGAAGATCTGATATTGCATCGGGGCATCGCATCGTGGTAATGTTGAAAATAGATATATGGAGAGGTAAGATTTACATGAACCTTCAGTTAGCTTAGCAAGCCCAACTACAAGATATATGCATGAACCCTTGCACCTACTAGTAGTGGCCACTGTGCCTCTTTCGTGGTTCATCATGACCAGCCCCGGTGAGTACAGTTGTATCAAGTCGATTCTTTTCATTGCTGGGTAAGAATACTTAGGTATCATTTTATTATAAGGACCCGGACCCAAATCTATACATATATCTGTACATAGCCCTCTATCCAAAACATTGATGCTTTTACTCTCCTTTAATGTTGTTAGAGGTGCTCCCATCTTGAGCACCTTGCAATCCATTAACTCTTCCATAAAGCCATTTAAGCATTGCCGTACTTCCCGTCATGGTCAAGGCAGCTCCCGTAAACAAAACAGCTCTTTGTGTTGTATCAAGGTGACCGAACAATGGGTATGGGTAACTAATAAGATATCAATGTTAGCACATATTCAAACCTTTTGTCAAATGTAACCGGCTCTCTAAGTAGATGTTGGTTGCTCACAATCCATTATTTTTATAACAGTGCTCGACCCAAGCCCAATACGTCACGGCCAATGTTGATGAAATTCCCATAGCAGGTAATGCATTGATCGTCCATGGAGGGCTTAATAATAATAGATCAACAGTCAGAAATATCGCCGGCATAGCATGAAACCCGGTATCAGCCCATGGACTAATGTATATCTCGGGGGGCACCAAAAGCTCCTTATCAATAGCCGAAATTCCCCAGTAAAGTACAGATATCAAAACCTCTAGAGGAGCAGAACATAATGAGAGACTATTCTTGACCAGGAAAAGTTTCGGGGAAAGGGTGATGTCGGAGAGGAAACCGAAGAAGAAAGTAAGGGAAGCGAGAGTTAGACCAATAATGGTGAGATATTGAAAGTGCCAGCCATAGGAAGAGTTGATAAAGGTTGGAAAGTCAAAGAGGTATTTATAGGAGAGGGAAAAGGAAGTGAGCCCGATGAGATGAATGAGGGCAGAGATTGTTGGAGATGGGGAGGAGAGACGTTGAAGGGGATGACGAGAGTTGAGTTTGTTGGCTGCTGAATTAACCTTAGACGCCATGGTTTTGGAGTTTTTTTCCTCTTGAGATCTTGTAGTACCTAGGTATAGAAATATATTTAGGTACCTACCTAGGTAGGTATATTTACATCTGTAGGTAAGTGGTATATATACTCGAGTAGAGTAGAATCTCTTGAATTCCCAATGACAGTGAGGTTGGATGAGTCGGGTGGAGTACAGATTCCAAAAATATTAGGTAAGGCTATCGAGCCTTGCATACCCGACCTAGTTGAGCCTTGCACGATTGTAATAAGTCTTACCATAAAAAATCACGCTAGTGTGGACTCCCTAATACTGCCTTACCAAAGCTCAACCCAGCCTTGCGTGATTATTTTGTGGCTCACAACAACTTGATGTTTTTATTCTTGAACTTCCAATATTATCCATTTCTTCAATCACCAAATCTTCGACCTCCAATTCATCAAAATGACGGACACTATAGCTCTCAATTCTAATAAACGAAAGTTAGATGCAGAAGATGAAGATTCTTCGTCCGACGATGATATGGGACCTCAGCTTCCATCGGCGGAAGCTCCCAAAAAGAAACGTCGCAAGCTTCCTTACGAAAAGTTATATGTTTCAGCTCTGCCAACCTCTGCGCGGTATTCAAAGTCTCTTATGCACAAAGAGCAAATCTCATTTGTCACGATGACCCCATTGACAGACTTTTTGATCACAAGCTCCATCGATGGAGTTGTCAAATTCTGGAAGAAAGGAGCCGATGGTATCGAGTTCGTCAAGGAGTTTAGAACTCATGTTGGAGAGATCAAAAGTGTTTCTATCAGTGCAGATGGGCGAAGCTTCGCGACAGCTGGAGCAGACAAAACAATCAAGATATTCGATGTGATGACTTTTGACCTCTTGTCAATGCTAACTTTAGAGTTCACACCGAAATGTGTTTGCTGGATACATGGGCGTGGCGCATCCCTTCCTTTACTAGCTGTCTCCGATGAAGTTAACCATACGATCCGGATATACGATGGTCGTGGGGAGAATGAGGAACCAATTCATACAATTCCAGGCTTGCATCGAAGTGTTGTCTCGCTGATGGCTTTCAATGATGCTTATAATTGCGTGATATCGGCTGATGAGAATGGTATGATCGAATACTGGCGTCCAGGAGGAAATTACGAAAAGCCGGATAATGTTTTCGAGTACAAGTCCTCCACGAACCTATTCGAATTTAAGAAAGCGAAATCAACACCCACTTCCCTCACAATCTCTCCATCCGGTTCTCAATTCGCAACTTTCTCCTTCCCTGATCGCAAAGTTCGAGTGTTCGATTTCCCAACTGGAAAGTTATACCGTACCTATGACGAATCGCTGCAGGTTATCGAAGAAATGCAACAGGCGGGAACATCATTGAAGAAGTTAGAAGATCTAGAATTTGGTCGACGACTTGCTACGGAACGTGAAATCGAAACGCCAACTTTGCGAAGTAAGGCCAATGTTATATTTGATGAGACGGGACACTTCATTATTTATGGATCGATAATGGGTACGAAAGTTCTAAACACCTACACAAATCGAGTCGTCAAGGTATATGGAGGGGATGAGAACTTTAGACCCCTTAATATTGCTATGTACCAGGGCCAACCACAAAAGAAAGGTATTACAACAGTTGCAATGGCTGCATCCAACAATCCTCTTTTGCAGGAATCCGAAATTCGAGATCCAATTCTATTTGCGACTGGGGTTGGTAAGGTGCGATTCTATATGTTCACAAACGATGAAGAGGTCTCCAAATCTGAGCGGGATGTCCAAAATGAGAAACCTACCAACATGAACTCGAAGAAATTAGCAGAGGCGAAGGCTGCCGAGACTGGAACGGCTGCTGTTATTCATACCACATATGGAGATATTCACATACGTCTATTCCCAGACGCAGCTCCAAAAGCAGTTGAGAATTTTGTGACGCACTCAAAACAAGGCTATTACAACAATACTATCTTCCACCGTGTCATTCGAAAGTTTATGATCCAGTGTGGAGATCCTTTGGGAGATGGTACTGGTGGCGAGAGTATCTGGGGGAAAGAATTCGCCGATGAATTCAGTCCTCTCAAACATGACAAACCTTATACGGTTAGTATGGCGAATGCGGGACCAAATACCAACGGGAGTCAGTTCTTCATTACAACTGAAAAGACTGTAAGTTCAAATATAATCCTACTGCTTCTACTCCTTCTGCTTCTTCAATTGGATGGTAGTATTAATGCTAACATTTTTCGTGTAGCCATGGTTAGATAATAAGCATACGATCTTTGGAAGGGCGATTCAAGGTCTAGATGTTATTCACAAGATCGAAAATACCCGAGTCTACAAAGAGAAACCGGAGGAAGACATCAAAATTCTCAATATAGATATCATGTGAAAGGGGGACAGGACATACCCGCATCTGAATTTTATCGACTAGGTCCATTCGAAAGCAAGACCAAGAGCAAGCTTGGAATACCAAGATCAAGAGTCGAGCCTCGAGACCAAAACCTAGGGTAATTTTGAAGTTTTGTATTACATTCCCCTCCCCAGTGCCCATGCCATAAGAACCTTGATGTTAGGATGTTCATCTTCATTTGTCAAGCACAAAGTATATCTGCTCAACTTCCAACTTCCAAGGTCCTAAGGCTATCGGTACCGGCATGCATGATAATATATCATGGGTGGGATTGATGGGATTGGTCAAAAATGTTGGACCAACGGACCAACGAGTCTTATCAGTCTTACCAAGCATTATTAGTGCGTATTGGACCATTGGCAATCAATCTACAATTTACCAGACTCCGGTCGAGACCATAATCTAACGAATCGCAAACCTTCCATTTCATCCCCACCTTTCTTTCCACGCTACCAAGTAACCTAGTCCGCCAGCTTTTCCAGCTTTTCCACCTTTTGCACATCTTTTTACCAGCTTTTTTGCCTTTTGCCTTCTCTACCCGATACCAGCGCAAAGCATAACCATAGCAAACGGTCCAAACCATACAAACCATACCAGATCCAAAAGTAGCCAAGGCTTTTGTTCCGAATTTCCCATTGCATTACTCGTGCTGATATTATTTGACTTGATTACTTCTTCATTACATTACTCAAACTCAAACTTTCTTTCCTTTCTTTGAAATTCGAGAAACCTCAATCAATTAGGTATACCCCTCACTTTCCGAAGATCTATAATAGTACTACTACTACTAGTGCTGCTACTACGACTACGACTCCTACTTGGTTCCTACTGACTATTGACCACTTACTACGACTACGGTACCGGTAGCCTTTCATTGATTGCGACTTTCTTCTCTCGCTCAGTCATTTTATCGTGATGTCTATGCAGATAAATCCAATTTCACCATCCACTAAATTCAAAGCTTATTATTATACTTTTACTTATGGAAAAAGACATCGGAGAAGCGGAAAGTTTCAACCCAAGAACCGGCTATCTCTTAAGTCAATGTCGGAAATCGATATCGATATCGTCATAGTCATCCACATTCGTTTACACAAGATTCATTCATTCACATCATGCCACGTCCTAAGAAATTCGGAGCACCGGAACCTAAGAAGAGGAGTAGAACCGGTTGTTGGTACGCTAATGCCAATAGTCATGACATTGGTTTTTTTTTACTGAATATATATCTCCTTCTAGGCCCTGCAAAGCTCGAAAGGTGAAATGCGACGAAACTCGACCGATATGTGTCAATTGTTCGAAACAAAATGAAACTTGTGATTATAGCATACGATTGAACTGGGAGGGGAGAGGCAAGAAGAAAGTTCAAAATGATGTCTCTGCCGGGCAAGGAAACCTTTTGGCCTCGAATCGAACGACTCAAACTACGCAAGCCCCAAGCAATCATTCCTCCGGGTCATTCACAAGCTTTCAATCTTTCCACACATTGTCTACCCCTCAAGATGTGCAAGTGGCCCGCAATGGTACAGCATACGGGGGACAAATGGCAGATATGTCAATGATTGATCCCGCCTTGACTAGACCTTCTTATCCACCCATTTCAACCTTCCAAGATACATTATCTAGGGATTATGGTCGTCCGGATCAACAGCACCCTCAAAGTTTTGAAAGATACCAATCCAGTGCGCCCATTACTCCACTTTCAGCACAGTCACCTAGCCTATCAATATTTGGTCACCTTCAAGTTGGGGATGAATGCGGGGGTACAATTTCAAACAGAAGTGCATTTCCGAATAACGAAAGCCCAATGTCAACCCCGCCATTTATTGGAAGCCGCCATGGGACACCGACAGAAGAAAGCTCAAATATGGATAGACCTGCTAAACGCACTCGATATGAAATTTCACATTATACTTCACAAATGCTTCCTCCATTGGCACCTAATTCGGATTCCACCGACGAGCCTCAAAATATCACCGCTATGTCCCAGGTAGGAACCGGGTTAATACGTGGGGGAGATTTTAATAAAACCAAATCTATACCAAACCGCGAATTTTCTCGAAGACTATCTGTTAGTTCATTGTTGTCTGGCCCTCCTGAAGGAGCACCCTCAGAGCAACATAACAATGACAAGGAGTGGGATTACGAAAGCCAAGAATGGACACCGTACATGCATGATGTATACCAGGATACCGAAACATGGGGTATTGATCGAGGGTTGGTGGATTTGGATATCGGCAAGAATGATGACGCCAATGCAATATCAGAATCTTCTTCTACGTTGGTGGATGCACACCAAGAGTTCGATATAGAACATGGACGCGAGTTATCACCCATGGAGTTTGGATTCGGCATGGAAAGTAATGAGACGGCTCTTGAAGTGGGATATTATGATAAACCGGTTTCGATTTCTATACCTCGTGTGCTACAACCACTTCCTACGAAATTACTTGAAAATCCCATGAACCTACTTGTGAGTATTCCAAACATCCATCTTCGTTCTTCGCTAATGTGAATATAGTATTTTGTAAGACTTTTCTGGTGGGAGATTTGAGTTCCATAACTAACCTTCTTTAGCATCATTTTCTCGATCACACAGCCGGTTGTTTGATACCGCACAATTGTTCTTCTAATCCATTCCGGAGTATCTTACCACAAATGGCCGTTCGGGATGATGATCTTTTGCATCTCTTGCTTGCATACTCCGCCACGCATCGAGCTAGACTCCTGAGACAGCCGGAGCCTGCAACTCGCATAGCTTTGTGGGTCAAAGACATCTTTCCTAATCTTAGGCATGCTCTAGATGACCCGAACAAAATTACCTCAAATGTTAACCTGGCGACGGTGATCATGCTTGCATCTCTGGAAATCATCTCTCCAAAGGTCTTTGGGGTTGCTGTTCCATGGCAAAAGCACCTTGATTTCGCGCGTCAAATGCTCGTCGCTAGAGGTGGTGCCCACCGGGTTCAAACGATGTCCCGCAAAGATAAAGTCTCCTCTTTCCTATGGAGTTGGTTTGCATATTTGGATGTCCTTGGCAGTATGAGTGGTGGACAGAATCTTTCGTCTGCTTGGATGTTGGACTATGAAACGGAGGATGAAGAAGACGGTTACCAAATCGATTGTATCCTTGGTTTCACAGGTCGTTGCGTCCGTATACTTGCTAAAGTCGCTAATCTTGCCCGCCAATGTGATGCGCATCGAATTAATCCAGATTCAACCATCAACACCGATTGGAAACCATCCGAAGATGTTGTACTCCGCGCCAAAAAACTAGAAGCGGATCTTGTCGAGTCACGTCGCCGCCAAGCTAAGCCATGCACTCATATGCAATCAAAGTCTGAAGCAGAGTACGGGTGGGATAGCCTTGAGGTTGCTGCAACCAATGAAGCCTTTCATTCTGCTGGGCTCGTCCACCTCCATCGAAGAATACTTGGAAAACCCTCGGCTCACGAAGATGTGCAGCATGCCGTTTGTGAGATCCTTGGGTCCTTCAACAAAATTAGGAAAGGGAGTAGCGCCGAAGCCTGCTTATTGTTTCCAATGTTTACTGCTGGATGTGATATTCGGGATGAAAAGCCAAGATCTGATATCCTTGAACGAATGAACAGGGTTGAGAGATTTGGAATGACACAAGCACACAAAGCACGAAGGTTGATGGAGAAAGTTTGGGAACTTGAAAAACCATGGGAGACGCTGGTGGGCGGAGAATTTTTCGGTTGAACTTTGGGATATTGGATAATTGGGCGTAAAGCCTTTTATTATTCCACTAAACTACATGATAACTAGGTACTGACTACACAGTCAATGGTCATCGGAGTTATCGACTGATGGTAATACAGTACATACAGTCTTTACGTCTACGAAATAAATAAAAACATGCCGTCCCAGGTAGGACTTCACATTCACAGCCTTGACATTCTTCATTCTATCCTTTAATCAAGAAGTTTGCGAGCTCCATTTTGTCCTGGGCAGGACTTTAAAAGGCCCCAAGTCGTTATGAAGTACAGAGAGAGAGAATGAGCGGTATAAGAGGGCGTTCAAAGTCTGTTTGGACGTCTGGCAGTCGTTGGGTACGCTCATGGGGCAATTAATGCAGAGATGCTCAAAGTGACTGTTATCTTCTGTTGTGGGATCTTTTCTGAAGGAGACAAGCGTGATAGTAAGCGGCTCAATTATCTGGCCCAATTGAGTTGACTTTGCTCCGGAGCCAGCGCTGGGGACTAGGCCCCAAAAGATTTACGAAGACACTAAATCTTCATATGAAACGCAACCAAGAAACGGCAAGAGCCGGTGAGTGGGATGGTCACGTCTTCCCAGGGGATAGTCAAATGTTCTTAAAGCTCACCGCTCATTCCAGTATCGGACGTACTTTCAATGAATAACGAAAACGAAAAGGATTCCCGGGACTTCCCCAGCCTGGGGATGCACTGTTTGATAATAATAGGGGACATGTTGTCGTAACGGTGCCATGGTAGGGAAGTTATAAACCAACCATTGCCTTTTCATCAAGAACAAACGACGCCAGTACGAAGGCTGCCAAAAAGGTTGGTCCATGGATGAGTTCATACATCGCTAGATTATACGGAGGTGTGTGCCCTAAGTGGTTTCTCGTCCTTTGGGGGGTTAGATAATCAACTCACAAGACTAAAATTGCGGAAATCTTTATACTGGCTTAGCGACAAACTTTGTTCTTGATGTATAGTCACAATCGGGGTTGGCGGTTTGACTATATATCCCCTCTCCACGTTGGGGTGTGATGTGGGGGGTTGGGATACCCTAACTGTTGTATAACTGACGAGACAGTATTTTACATACATCAGTTGGGGATGGAGGGGTGTTTTTCTTTTTTGGATTGACCCGGTGGTTCGACCTCATCCAATTTTGTTCACCTCTTCTTTAATTTGATTTTTTGGCATCAGATTGATTATTCTATATAGTGGGTTAAAATCTAGGTGGATTGGGTTGGGTCGGAGTTCGATCGATTTGGATGGTTTTGTGTTTTTGTGTCACAATATAGAATCTGAAACTTTTGCTGATTTTGATTTTTTTTTTTTGCTTGATGTGATGTGATGTGATGTGATGTGATGTGATGTGTTCATTATTAAGAGAGAATAATGAGAGAATAATGAGACTGAATGAGTGAGACTGGTTGGTTGGAAGGGAAAATTTGATAGATGGTTACTTTCCGCCCATACTGTGGTTGTGATCATTGATTAATGCTGTTAGGTTGGTTTCCTGAAAAGCTGAATGGAGTAGAGTAGTAGGCTAGTCGTATTTGTAAGAGTGGTGGATGTGGGTAGGTAGGTAGATGGATGGATGGTGTGGAGGGTGTGGAGGGGTGTGGCCAAGCGGAGATGAACTGTTTGAATGGGTGTTTGAATTTGAATGTGAATTTGAATTATGAGCTGAGGGGAGAGGGGATGAGATGGGATTTTAATATGGTATTATATGATATGATATGATACGGTATGATACGGTATGGTGGTGTGGTTTAAGATTGGATGGATGGATGGGTGGTGGAGAGGGAGGCAAGGAGTGAGGGAGTGAGGAAGAGAGAGAGGAAAGGGGAGACCGTTTTATGTATGTATGCGTAATGGGAGAATGGAATTTAATTCAATGATGAGTTAGATTAGAGTTATGGAGCTTAGAGGGGTATTGTTGGCATTGGGATTGGGATTGGGATTTGGGTGGATGAATGGTTGGTGGAGAGGAGAGGAGGAGAGGAGAGGAAAGGATAGGGGAGCGGAGAGGATAGAAAAATGATGAATCGTTGATATGATGTATGAGTCTCGGCGGTATATTGCAAGGAAGGGAGGCAAGGCAAGGTGATAAAGGAGGAGAGAATGACTGTTGAGAGGGGGGGGGGTTGTGTGTAGAGTATGACATGACATATCGAGACATAAGACTTGAATGAGGAGGGGATTAGTATGCTGGAGCTTGATTGGAATTTCTAAATAGCTGGATATTTAGTTTTCAAGGCATTTATTTGCGTTACTGGCAGTAAATGGAATTATTTTCACGTTAAAGGAAGAAAGGAGGGGTTTGATATACCTAGGTATCTAACTACTACAGTAGAATTCGGACGGTTGGTAGTGGATGAAGGTTTATCTATTCTAGTTTTGGCCAACAAAGTCTTCTGTTGGATGTTAGGGTAGGCGATTAAAAAAAGAAACGGTTGGAGCTTTCTAATTAATTTGAAAGGTTTTGGGGTGTTAAGGAAACTACAGTGATGATACCATCTCCTTCTAGAAACTTCGTAAGACTTTTTAAATAAGAGGCGCTAGCATTGGAATGGATTCGATATGTACGGCAGCGGCAGTATATCGTACTCGTCTCCCGAGGCTATTTATTTGGTCTTCTCTTTTGGAATTGTGAGGAGTTTTACAACAAGACATTTACAACACTTTCAAATAACTTCAAATATATCCAACCCAACCTTGAGAGATATTTTAGACAGATTCGATAAATCGTTAAGGAAATCCCTGTTGACAATTCCGACAAGATATTTACTTTTTACAACCTTTCATCAACTTCTATTACAACACCCTCTACCCACCAAATGTCTCCTTATACCTATTTTTACGATGTGGTATTCAAAGTCTATAACTGCTTCACGGATTTTGGATTCCACGGCATAGTTTTGGCCGGTTTTATTATTACCGGTTTGTTATCTATGTATCATAAAAAATGCGAAGTGGAGCTAGCAAAGGTCAACATGGCCAAGAGCAAGACAGAGATGGAGATGGAGGTTGCCAAGACGACCCTCAACATGGAGCGGGAGAGGTTTGAGAAACAATTGGCGTTGGAGAATGAGAGGGTTCGGATGCAGACGGAGATGGCCAAAGCAAAGTTGGATATGGATAGGGAGATACACGGGACAAAGATGGAGATTGATATGGATATCCATGGCATCAAGATTGATATGGAGAGGGAGACACATAAGGCCAAATTGGATATGGAGCAAGAGAAGTTAGAGAATGAGCTTTATGGCCAAAGTAAGACCAGGGAGGCGCGAGAGGTTAGACTCAATATGGAAATTGAACAGCTCAGGAATCAGTTTCAGGAGAGTTCGTAAATGCTCTCGAGATGGGGAAAAGGCTGGGATTCTATGATATAGTACCCTTACAGTTTATCATTTGCCAAATGATAATCTAAATACCTCTAAACAAACCTGAGAAATTCGACACGAGATATATTTTTCATTTCTCCTTCCATTGCATCATTGACTTTGACTATTTTCTACTATTCTGCGTGAAATATTATAAACGCATTGCTGTCATTGAGATATTTCCTATTCTGACTCAGAGTAAAGAAACGATGGGTCTAGTTTTGGAACTAGACGGAAGGGTGGCAGGGAGGATATCATATGAGCAAGGCGTTAGTCGGTTATGATTTGTGAGCTATGGACATGCCATTTATTCCATTTTTGCGAGTAATCTGATCTAAAGACTGGGCTATCGTTTCAATGCAGCTTATGCGATCTAGGTATGATATTCTTCTATGAGTGAGCAAATTACAGAACATGAATACGTTTTACCTCGGCAAAATAAATAAGGTTAACTAAACTAATCTAAAGAGGTACTTATCTCACTTAAATCTTTAACCTTTTTATCTTTTCTCTTTTCGTTCATTGTGTTATTTTATCCACTTCACTATAATTTTGTATCTATTTGGTGGATATGTTTGGCTGGGTAGGGATTTGATGATGATGTAGATGTTGACGAAATTGCGAGGGGTAGGGCTTTCTAGAGATGTAGCTAGGTGTAAAGCTACTCTACCGAGCCTAATGTTAGCTTCGTATCAACTACTACTATGTCTAAATACTACTCGAGTACATCATACCAATCGGAATTGTTAAGAATCAATAAAGGCAATCCATATTAAGAGGATGATGCGGCAGTATGCGATCGGCTCCCTATACACAAATCTTATACATCTAGTCGGTAGCAATATGAGCGTGACTGTCGGATATTGTAGTGAGCTACCTAGTAGTTGATGATTTAATGAAAATAGATGACTGAGGAGTACCTAGTGCAGCACTTATAGTTGAGGAGTTTAAGTCTAGGGGATACCCGAGATCTCGTGATCTCCGGAAAGTCAAAATCCGGGGTACCTCGGTGATTTGGAAGCTCGGCTTGGCTCACCCTTTCGGCACGAAATTTGAGGAGTCCCCGCAGCAATAACGGATAAGCTGCTATCGTACTCCTCCAGCCAAGCATATTGTTTGATAGGTAATGTATTTAGGTAGGTGAATTCCCCTTACTTTGATGTGGACATACCAGACTCTTTTTTTCAATAGACACATCTATATTCCTTTTACATCTTCTTTGTTTCATACAATTGGTAACGCGTTGTGACCTCTATTGGTTACACAAATACCAAAGAAAGCATGCCAACAGAATCAACATACCCCCGATTAGATATCCCACAAGTGGATCTATGGGAGTTCCTTTTCGAAAGGAAAGATAGAGAATTTCCAGATGATAAAGGTACCTATTTCATTCCACGATACCCCCATGTGGAAGAACCAGACCAATCCTCTTGAATCAATCACTGACTGTTCTTTTTTCCAGCAATTTACACGGATGCTGAAACTTCTCGATCGTATACATATAAGCAACTGCGAGATACAGCGATAGAATTTGGAAAAGGCCTGAAAGCAGTTTGGGAATGGAAGAAAGGCGATGTGCTTGCGCTCTATACACCCAATTGTATCGATACTCCCGCTATCCTATGGGGGACACATTGGGCTGGGGGAATAATCTCACCTGCGAACCCCGGATATACTGTCGAAGAATTGACCTTTCAATTGAGAGACTCCGGAGCCAAAGGGATTGTCACGCAGAAGCCTTTCTTAAAGGAAGCACAAGCAGCGGCTACAAATGCTGGCATACCTGAAGATAGGATAATTTTGATGGGCGATCGGCGAGATGAGACACACAAATTCAAGCACTTTACCAATGTGAAGAATTTGGCTGGCACATCAAGATATAGAAGGACAAAGAGTAAACCAGATGATTTAGCATTTTTGGTTTATAGCAGTGGAACGACTGGACACCCGAAAGGGGTTATGCTCTCGCATGGAAATATCGTTGCAAATACTTTCATGTCGGATTCATCTGAAGGCGTCAACTTACATTGGAACGGTGGTAAGGATGGTAGGGGCGACAAGCTTATGGCCGTTCTCCCCTTTTTTCACATCTATGTAAGCAACTTTATTATTCCTTCAGATTTGTGGATTTTACTAATTGTTTGCAGGGATTGACATGCATTATTCACTTTTCGCTCTACAAAGGTCTCGAATGTATCGTAATGGAGAAATTCGATTTGGAGAAGTTCTGTCAAACCATAGAGAAATTTGGAGCAACATTTGCTTATGTGGTCCCTCCTATTGTCCTCATGCTTGGAAAGAGTCCCATAGTTTCGAAATACGATCTATCGACGATTAGGATGATGAACTCAGGTGCGGCACCACTGACCCGTGAACTTGTCGATGCTGTATATTCCCGCCTAAAGATACCCATTAAGCAAGGTTATGGTCTAAGCGAAACAAGTCCTACCACTCATACTCAAGCTTGGGAAGACTGGAATAAGCATCCAGGCTCCGTCGGACGATTATTGTCAAATCAAGTAGCAAAGTATATGAGCCCAGCAGAAAAGGAGGTTCCAGCAGGTCAGACCGGTGAACTTTGGATCAAGGGGCCGAACGTTTTCCAAGGTTATCTTAACAATCCTGAAGGCACCAAGAATGCGTTGACAGATGATGGATACTTCAGGACTGGCGATGTTGGACACCAGGACGAAGATGGCAATTTCTATATCACTGATCGAGTTAAGGAATTGATCAAATATAAAGGTTTCCAAGTACCACCAGCAGAGCTTGAAGGTCTCTTGATCTCTCACGAAGATATAGATGATGTCGCCGTCATTGGCATCTATAATGAAGAACAAGCAACGGAAGTTCCACGAGCTTATGTGGTTCCAAAGAAAGGAGTTGTTGGTGATAAAGATGAGGAAAAGAAGATTATGGCGTGGTTGCAGGCAAAGGTTGCTAGTCATAAGAGGTTAAGGGGAGGTGTTAAATTTGTGGATGTGATACCAAAGAGCCCAAGTGGAAAGATTTTGAGGAGAGTTTTGAAGGAGCAGGCGAAGAAGGAAGGGGAGAAAGCGAAGTTGTAGGATTGAGAGGTGATGTATCCAGTACTAGACGTTGGCAGTTGAGACACAC
Organism: Ciborinia camelliae; assembly: GCA_025890175.1. Classification (NCBI taxonomy): domain Eukaryota; kingdom Fungi; phylum Ascomycota; class Leotiomycetes; order Helotiales; family Sclerotiniaceae; genus Ciborinia; species Ciborinia camelliae. The sequence goes on from JANPYM010000016.1 coordinate 72,654, forward strand.
TTCCTTGCATGTGGTAGATGAATGAAATATCTCAAGAACTTTTGCTCTATTTTTATGGATTACTTGTGTCTTCACGCTTCCCCTCCGTTACCGTTATCAAAGTATTAATCCATCGCTCCTGAGCTGTTGGCATGCGTAAAGAGTAAAAGATAAGTTTGCCAGAGGATATTAATACTGTCTGTTCTGATAACAAATATGATACACCTGACAGTTTCCTCTAAGAGATCTCGAGAATGGTGAAATTGCGGGGGCGGGCGGAGGAGCGGGTTTTCGGCTGTGCGGCCGCTAATGTACCCCGGTCATACTTCAACCTCAATATTTTGTAGGAATCTATTTAGAAATCTACATTGACACCAAATTGTTTTCCGACAACAAACATGGCAATCATTCGTTCTCCTGCCATACGTCGCGCAATTTCTGGTGCGGCCCCTTATCTGCGAGCTTCACAAAAAAGATGGGCACAAGTTCATGATGTTCGGTTCTTGGCTACTCAGCAATCAGATAGAATCTTGGAGAAGTATAAGGAGAAGCTTGAGCAGAAAGCAAAAGAGTAAAAGATCACCAATTGTTAATTGGTCCATTTTGGCTAACATATTGATCTTACAGGAAGGGTCTGCGAGATGTTTATGAATTAAAAGAAGCGTACAAAGCACAAATCGAGGACCAAAAAAAGAAAGCTGCAGTTGCTATTCCTACTATTCCTACTATTCCTACCAATGCTCCTCCCACCCAACCACCGTCCTCGACTACCTCATCACCATTTCCTGCACCTCCGCCGCCGCCTCAAATTCCCTCTGAGAAAGTTCCATCCTCCAACCCTGGGCTAAAGACCTTGTCATCGTATCTTGATCTGGAAAAAATCCGCGCTCTACCACATAAAGAAATCGAGGCCCTCTGGCGACTTCGACATGTCAACGATGCTCAATCATTGTGCGCAGCCATACCTCTTCATGCATATAAAGCCATTGAAACCACAGCGAAGAAATTCCCTCACTTCATCCTACCACTCGCAAAAGAGGGTCAAGGTGCAGAAATCCACTTCTTGCAATGGACTTTCCCGGCCGAAAACACCGTTACTGTTCTCTTCACACATCTTGCAGAATACAAACTGAGAGGAGAATACAGTCAACCACATACTACTATTACCCATCACTTGGAACTGGAAAAAGATAAGGAATTGATCTTATTGCATGGGCAAGTCGTTGAAGGAAGAGGTGTGAGTGTTGACGAAGCAAAATGGTTGGTTATGTGTTTGCAGAAATTTTATGGGCCAGTAGGGGAGAAGAGTGATAGGCGTCGGCTGTTGGAGATGTTTGGAAGAGGGGATCCAGCTTTCAAAGTCGAGGATTTGGTCGAGGAGGCTGAAAAGATCATATAGATAATTGCTCAAGCATTACGACGTGTACGATACTACCATGCGACCTAAAGGTATGATCTGAAGTTTCTGGACAGACTTGTAAGCATATAATGAATCTTCTCTCCAATAACTACTATCGCAGTGTCCGGAATTCGAATGTACTGCGCATCATAAGTCGCCTCGAATATATGTTGGCGTCAAAGAGAGGATCATCATGGCGAACCTCAACCATGTTTCGCTTAACTCCTTAATGGATGACAGTAGCTTATTATCCGCCACCAGATCAGCAATAACACTACTACAACAAGGTCGCAAATTGATTATCAATATCGGGCGGGTACTATGCCCTAATAGTGTCAACATAAGGATCAAATAGACCGGAGTTTTCGATGTCCTCAGGGGCCGACTGGTCATATTCGCATCAAGGCCACTCACTAGACGCATTGTCGAATATCAAAAGTAACAGCAAAGTCGACATAATTCACACAAGTCGCAAGTTTTGTAAGATGAGAAAGTATCATCATCTATTTGAATTAGTCAAATTTAATTTGTATTTGTTCCATATCCCCAAACAACCCTGTCATCCTATGCAAAGCAAATTCCGTAACAGTACCAAACTTCATATCCATTCACATTTCTTAAACCTTAACTCCTTCATTTCGAATCAGCCATCCCATAAGGGTTACAATTATCCTCTAAATCTCTGACAGTGCCATCCCCAGCATTAGTGACATTAGTAACCTTAACTTCATTAGGATCCTCCACGACAAAGATCTCCACTTCCTCTTCGAACGGCTCGTCGACTGGCAACCCTATCACAGCGACCTCAGACTCTTGCTGTGCTTCAATAGCCGGTGAGTATTTTTCCAGGAAGTTGTCTGTATAATATCTCCTGGTATCATATACACCATCCCAGTCCTTTTCCAGCCAAACAACTGTCCATTCCGCAAATATTGGTTCTGTTTCCGATTTATCATCTCGGTGAAATGAAACTGCACCACACTCCTTCAGTGCTCTCTTGATCCGTGAAATGAAGCGCTCGAGCCGATTACGAAACTTTGACACGGTCTCTTTGTCAAAACTTGGGTCCTGGCAGCCTAGAGAAGATAAAAGATTCTGAAATGCGGCTGCGTGCTTGCCTCGTGATCCGATTGCCTTGTTTGATTGCATCCAACGAGCAATAGCCTTTCTCTCTGCGTTCCCAAATATGCTACGAGGGTTTCGTGCGGATTGTGGCGATAGAGAATTGATAGCGATAAATTGGTTGGTGAGGGGTACTGATTTACTCAACGCTTCATCCGTATCTTTTGGTCGCATTCGAATACTAATGGCATTTTTTTCTGCGCTCTCAAGCCTTCTCAAAGGGTCTCGGTCTCTTTTCGTAGATTTTGGCAGTTGAGGATTGATGGCTATAAATTTGTTGGTCGGGGGTGATGACTTTAACTTGATCTTGATCTTGGGCTTGGGCTTGGTCTTGGTCTTGGGCAACGCATCGTCTGCGGAGCTAGAGTAGATGGACTTGTAAGATTTGAGGCTGATCCGCGGACGTTTATTCTGTTGTGCCTCTGCGGAAGGACTGATGGATCGTTTTCGCGACTCGTTTGACGACATCTTATGAATACGTTAATAAGTTGCTCAATCTGGATCAGATATTTTTTTTCTTGAGTTGATGATGATTTAGGAGATAAAACTCTGGTCGGGAGGGAGACTTATATTGGATTTTGTGGGTGGTTGTTGAAGTTGTCTTGATTAACAAGAGGAAATCTTAAGAGCAAGTTGAGGTTCAAAAAGGATTACGGAAAAAGAGAGCTCCATCTTAGTGACGCTAGTGTGTCACGATTACATTCACATTTACTGTAACTTTGAGTAAAGCGTACTGAGGGTGAATTCTGGAAGTGGAGTGAAACTTGAGTGAATCTTCGAGGTGAAGAAAAAGTTATTCTATCTAAGCGAGACGAAAGTGAAGGAAGAGGATAGTATAGGAATGTCTCAGACGGTATCGATAATGAGCATTGTAGTCTTGGTGCTTTCTTCTTAATATGATGATAGATAATAGGATGATTTATGTATTTGAGAGGGTATTTGAAGATTCCCGCTCCAGTTTCAAGAGCCGTACTACTGGATGGATGTATACTTTTGGCTTGTGAGAGGAAGACTTATACAGTCAAACTATGCTCGTCTCCTCTGCCAGCCTCATTGTAAATAGCACCGGCCTTCATCTCCGGTACTATCATCTGATGCTCAATGGCGATATTATAATCCATCTCACCTTCGAACTTCCGTATCTTCATCTAGTTGACATAGACTTCTAGAACCATCTTTCGCTGTTTCGCATGGGTTTGGCTGTACAAAGAAAGGAGAGGGATTAGATTAGTGCTTCTGCTGAAGACCGTAAATCTTTGAAGGACGACGCTAGCGATTGATCAAATGGCCGAATCTCTGCGCTTATCAAACTATATGGGTGCCTATATATTGATGCCGAACGAATATCTGTTAGTCGGTAGTGATACACCGTTCCTTCCTTTCTGTTCTTTAGTGCATCTAGCTAATTTCCATATGGCAAGTCACCCGGCTTTGTATTCAACGGGTATATTCACTCTAATGGTAGTCACGCGCTGGAAGAGCTATGTTTCTAAGTCAAATACTCTCTGTTGAAGCCAAGTTATAGTAAGGTCCATGTCATAATCCTAATGGTCCCCAGATTTTGAGCGTGGATGGAACATGTTTTAGCCGTGAAGATCTTTTTACCGAGGAACAATCTTTACATAATAAGGAGCCGTCCAGCTCCGGGAACTACTAGGTATACCTAGTACGCTCCAACTCAGTCGCCAAAATTCTTATCAACCCGACCATAACCCCCAAAACTCTGTACCTAATTTCGCTGACGTAAGTGCTCCATTTAAATCACACAACTGTAAACAGCTGGAGCCTCATGAATAGTCACAGGAAGTCTAAGAGCGGAATGAATTCCGCAAGATGCTGAGGTCATTTTTAATTCAGGCGTGAGATTCCCTTCGAAGAAAAAGCGAATATTTATCTTCCTCTTATGCTAGAACTCGATGACATTGATGCAGAGTTTGATGTTTGAATGAAGTCAGAAAAGCATCAATCATAACATGCTGAGTCACCCAGAGATTTCAAGGTCACGTGAGAATAATTGCCACTGCGAACACGGAGTTAGAGCGAGCGGGCAATTCTTCAACACAATCATTGGAATCGCAATCTGGTCTGGAGTAGAAAAGCTTACGGATAGCCACGTCCCTCTCTTTGACTATTTGGCTGTATAAATCGTGTTAACTATAGCTCTGTAGACTCGTGGCTTATGAGAAGGAATTGCAGCCCCACTCGTCATCCGCAATTTTAAAATAGCACATGGGACTTTCTATCTCAGTCAGCGTAATTCACACTCTTCATCTCCATCCCCAAAGCTTTCCCAACATTCATCAATCATGGACCACAAAACCTCCACCATGACAGCCTCAGAAGCCGAAGCTTCTTGGACAAAATGGAAGCATCCCTGGAACATCAACAATGCCACTCACCCCTGGGTACCCGACGTGGATATCAACACCATGATTCGTATCTCTTCTCCTGATCTCCCAAAGGTCCTCGAACGCGGCTCTTTCGAAGAAGCAAACTATACATTGTTAACACGTGTGGATCTGGAACTTCCCCCTTTCTCTCTGCAAGCTTTACTTGCTAATCCCGACGATCTGACGATGGCGGAACTGCAACGATTTTGTGGAAAAGCTTCAATGTGTTATGATGTTACTGGAAATTGGAAGGTGGAGCCACGGGGAAGGAAGGTGGCAGTGTTACATCGATTGTATGGGGAGTGGTTTAAACTTGTTCCGTCGAATACCGCAGAGACCAAGTTTTTTACTAGGTATATAGAAGCTGAGGGGCTCGATAGCTCGGATTTGGAAGGGGTTGTGAGGGCTCATAAGAAGTTATACGGGAAAGTTGAAGAGCAGCTGACAAAGCTTGTTGAGACCACGGGTAAGAGGCTTGGGGATGCAGATCCATATCCTCAGTTCACGGTGTTGCCGACGCTGAGAGACTTGGCTATTGTTGTGGATGGGAAAGCTTCACTAGATCCTGCGACTTTTATTATTCTGAAACCGAATAGGGCGGAGGGAATAAAAGCTTTGGAGGGGGCGGAGCAAACAGAGATTGATGGCGAGAAAGTTTTACATGCGAAGATGGGGATGGAACAGATCATGCGTGCGGTGGTAGATATGCAAAAGAAGGCGGAAGAATCTTGAGAGAAAGGCATTTTTTTGTATCTATACCAGATGCGAGTAAAATAACGAAAAATTCAAACCGACATGCGTGACGGGCTTCTGCTGAAGATGGTTAGCAACATGAAAATCAATGTGTTGGATGAATCTGAAATGGTAGCGAGGTGAACTGATATGTATTGAGAATTGAATTCTCTACGATCCCTTTCATCAGGATTACCTGGTTAATTGTCTATACACGATTGGAAAACATAGAGCTCTGTATTAGCACGCAAACTTTATCTTATATGACAAAAGATTTCGGATCCTCTTCGCTCTAAACATGCGGATATGCAAGTAGATGACACAATCAATATCATACTCAGTCATCCACGGTTCCTGGGGTTCTCGACAGAAAATATGGATCGTCCAGTCCTTGCGCATCACCTAAAAAAGAAGGGAGGAAATATATGGGGGAATATATGCAATGCGTCGTTATGTTATGTCAATTTTATGGTTAGAGATTGGGTCATATTATAGGTTTCATGTATTTAATACTGGAAATTTCCGATTATTCCTTAAGAAAAGCGTCCCTCGATGATTTTTTGAAGTAGATTGTTACATATTAAAGAAATTTTGGAATATCATATCTCTCTTGTGTGTCCTCGCGAAGAATTCAAGTCTGAGTCCAATTGGCCATAAGATTGTCACTTCAGATGATGCAAGGAATTTATGGTGCAGTATTATTCATTCATATGTATGGTATGCATATGCAAATACCTTTTAGGTTGCCAGATGCTATCGTTAATCCTAGAAATCCCCAGAGCCTTGACAGTCCACCAGCGCCACCTTGCTCGCTCCTGCACGTCATCGTTTGCTCCCTCCCAACCGCCTTCGACTCCACAAACGCATCGTATTTAACATGAGTACCCTGAATAAGTTCTCATGACAATATCCGGCCGCTATTGTTTTGTCTACATGTCTAGATCGGCAAACAAATAACAGACCTCATCATCGTCGGGAGGTTGAACACTTCCTCCTACAGAGCTTGGTCTACCATGAACATGAAACTGGCATGGATGAACACCTGGACCAACAGGAGTGACAGTAACAGCACCAGCACCAACAGAAACTCCTCCAGCCTCCAATTCCTCTTCCTTGACCTTAATTTCTTCTTTGGCATATTCTTGGTTGAAGTCGCGAATGCGTGGATCATTGCCATTGGTGAGCTTGACGAGCATCTTCATGAATTCTGCGAAAAACTCATTACTGTTCTTAATCAACCATTGGAATCCAGTTGAATCGAGGCCAGGAGTCATTGCAGTGTAAAGCGCGTTAGCGGCACAGAACTTGCGAAGGGGAGATTCTGGTTCAGCATGCTCGAGAATATTCTTGACGAGGGTGTGTGTCAAAATGGTGGAGCCGACAGAAAGAGCATCTTGAAGCGCATCCATAATCTTGTTGAGAAAGGTGTTATCCATTTCGAAGATCTCCGCAAAGACGTAGAGTTGGCACAGCTCCGAAATGCGAGTTCCTTTCTCAACTTCGGTCATGCGACGAGTGACAGTAGGAATGCGACCCTTGTAAAGATACTCATTGAAGAGTTTGAAGACCAAAGGACTTGTATCATGGATGGAGTACATCTTGTTTCGCTCGGGCCCGCTCTCCCTTACCAACTTTGCGAATCTACGGGACGAACCAATCAACAAGTTCTTGTGAATGGTAAAGACCATGGTACCGGTACCGTTTACTTCGTCATCACTACTGGGTCCAACCTTCAATATAATTGTTTCCATGCCCATGGTGCTGTACAAAAAAGAGTTAGATCGATGGTCAAAGATGAAGGAAGGAAGTAGCAAAGCAGATTATACTTACTCGGTGAACATGACGTCTGGTTCAGCCTTGATCAAAGCCTTTGACTTTGATTGAGCAGCGGGTTGATTGCTTTGACTGGCAGTTTGAGATTGCTTAGAAGAAGGATTGCCTGCAAAGGTATTCCACTGCTTCACAGCACCTGCTGGCACATATTCATTACTCTGATCAGTCATGTTAAATCTGCGCTCAAAGGTTTGTTGGAAATGGATGGATGGATGGATGGATGGATGGATGGATGACTTACATTACCCATCTTGATCAAATTTAAGGTGGGAAGAATTGAATTTTTGACTAAGAACCTTGATGAGAGTGAGGGAGTGAGAGTGTGAGAATCAAAAGTATCGTCTGTTTGAGTCTATTCGAGAATAGATGGTTGTTGTTATGAATTGTTTATGAGATGAATGTGGGAGGGGGAGGGGGAGAGGTGAAGGAAGAAAGGAAATTAATTTACTTCACTTTGAAATTATAAGCTAACATTCAATGTCTTGATTTTCTTTTCTTTTCTTTTCATTGGTTGAACAAAAGTTTTATTTCCAAAAAAAAAGTGAATTGACTATTTCAATTATTTTGGTTGGATGGTGAGGCTTTAGATATTTCTTTCTACGGCTCTCATCTTCAGCATAAAGTTAGTGATCTCAAGGTTCTTCCCACATAAAAACAACTTCAACAACTTGTCCAACTTACAAGCTGCCACAGTTCTTTTTTCCTCAAAAGGATTCGACCTACTTTGAGACAGAAAGAGACTTGTATTACTTTTGAATATCGTGGTATTGAAGTTAATTATCATTGAGTCTTCCCAGAATACCAGTTCCGTGTCGGTATCTCTAGTTGCGATGTCTTCTTCAAAAGCCCCCTCAGAAGTCCCCTCGGAAGCATTTAACTTCGGAAAGTAAGTTGAACACCCGAACTTTTGAAATCATTCATACTGACAAGCTATAGGGCCCTTGGCAACGAATTGGTGATAGCCAATGTCGGAGAAGAGAAGCACAAATTCACATTGCACAAAGATCTACTATGCAATTCCGTGGAATATTTCCGCGCTGCTTTTGCACCTGATGGGTTTAAGGAGAGCCATGATTCAGTTATTGATATGCCAGAGGATGACCCCAAAGTCTTTGAGCTCTTTGTACATTGGTTGTATCGGGGTACAATAGCTGAAGTAAAGTCAAGAGAGTCTGAGGATATCATCACACTATTCGACCTTTACATCTTTGCTGAGAAGCTATGCATAAACGAACTTGCAAATAAGACTATGGACGCACTTCAAAATATGGGAAAGGAATCGGACCAGTTGATTGGCATATCTGTAGATCTAGCCGCCAAAATTTGTGGAAACACGTCGCTTACATCACCTTTACGCAAATTCTGCCTCCATTCCCTTTTACACAAGTACTATGTCTACGAACCCAACCTGGACAAGAATGACAATGTGTTCTTGGATGAAAAGAATCTCCTCGAGCTATGGGAGATTTTCAAGGACAATTGTGATATTTACGTGGGATTCTTCACTAGAGCACAGAAATCCTTATCAAGATACCGTGTCCAAAAATACCCCGGGGATATTTCTCTCTGGAAGCAATGCTACTTTCATCGACATTCACAAGAGGAAATTTGTCACAGATAAAAGGCAAAAGCTTACAAGAGAACATAAAAAAGAATGAGGCTAAGGCTTAATCTTGAGAGGTTAATCGGTGAAGCTCAATTTGGGTACTGTCTTGGGCGTTAAGTGCGACGAAATGATACTGGTGATGGTAACAAAAATATCAGCGAATGGGATCAATAATAGAAGCTGGGTGCTCGGGAGTGGCATATTGATCAAGCACCTACCAGAATAATACAAATTCAAATACAAACTATCCCCATCATATCCACCGCCCGTATCAGCATGTGCTTCCTATTTTTATTCTACGAGGTGAGATGTCCAAGGTAATATTCAGAAGAACTCTACTCCTATACTATGAAACATCGAGATGATGACTAGGAAGATGACAGAGAGGAAGTTAATACTTCTTTCTGATATAGGTAAAACGTTCTTTGAAATTGATGAGAAAGATGATAAAGCTCAGCGGAATATTGTCTATATATATGAGGTTTCCTTTTACTTCTCTGGAGAATCTTGGGCTACAAGATATATTGTACAATGTTGACAACAATACTCCTCACTAATATTTATGGAAAGAATGGAACATTGATTTATTGTAGAATGGTAATATTATGATTCCTTTTCACGTTTCTAGAGACTAAACAAGTTATCGATATATGATCAAGTCGCTATGAGAGTAAAGAATGTAACTCCCCCTACACAAAAGTCTATAATGCTGGGTCCATTTATTCCCCCATGTCTTTAACTTCAATATCATTCTCAAGAATCCCTCGGCGATATTACGCATCTTCCGCCTCATCTATTTACCGATTGCTTCATTCAACAGTACCCGATTATGTTCCAGGTGGACAAAGACTTTCCGAATATTGACTAAGATCTAGACTGTCGAAAATAGTAATGAGAGTGGTTTTATCAAGTCATATGGGCGTAGTTTTAGTTTAGGACCTAGTTTATACAAGCGTGGGCGGGCCCAAAACGCGCCTCCCCCCCGGCGTCCGGGGGTGTTAGCTGATTGGATTGATTGCGATACGGTGTTAGGAACCAATATGGCAGGTACGACTAGAGCTCTAGGTGGGCCTATATAAACCTCAAGATCGTACATAGTAAACAATCAACCTCTCTACACCCTACATCAAGAATCACCCCCTCAACGGCAAACTAATAAGATTAAGATGGAGTTTCTGTGTGCCGCACCACGTGTCGAAGATTTGATAAATCATGTGACGTATTATATAAGAATTGACGTGATCTGATTGCTGTAAAGTGGAGGGGTCGTTTTTGCTCCTGCTTCGAAATCCTTTCACCTCGTTGCAGGCATAAGCCGCCACAGTTTAGATCTTCAATCAACATCCCCTCTCCACTACTTTCCCACTCTTTCTAAAACCTGTACACAATCCATGTTAATTATTGTTAACCAATAAAGTAAGGCGAACGCAAACTTTGAAAATCGGAGCTAAAAATAAACTAGTCACGTCATGCCTAGGCAGGGCTGCCTAGTGAATTCCATATAGTTAGTCACTCAATCACTCCCTATATTAGGCGAAGATTTCTTTGAAGAGAAAATTTTCCTCTTTAGCATAGTTCATTTATCTAATTGCTGGTTCATGAAGCTATTTCCATATGCTGGCGTGACTCGTGTGACAAGTCGGTTTATTTCCTCTACTGGCCGAACTAACAACCACTGGCTCAAGGCTAAAAGTGTCACTCTCTCTTTTAAGAACTTTACAAAGTGTTGCCACTGTATAAATTTTTTCCCAAGATAGCTAGTGCATGACGAGCTGGAAAATCAGGGACTTGATCTTTTTAGAAGGATATTGCCCCGCGCTCTTGGAAATTTCGAGGTAGATACTGTGCGGGAAAATCATGTGTACAGAGGTCACGTGATTTTTCTCCACCTGTATATATTAGACCTTTAGTCGTAGTTGTAGATCATCATTATTGCCTTTCTAGAATACAATACACTTTTACTTTATATATTTCTTGATCATATTCAATACTATATACTAGACTTTAGTTTACTGCCCTTATACTCTACTACTATCCAAAGTTTGTCGAACATTATCTTATATACTATTACCATCGATCTGTATATGGTATAGAGAAGGCTAACAATATGATCCACCTACCAACCTTCACTCTTTCACAATACGTAGTTCAAAATTTCAACCTTCCAGGCAAGGAGCTGGAAGAGATGGACAAAAGTTGGACGCCAAATTGTCTATCGAGTAATCCTCGTATCCATTTGAAATTTCCCATGGGTGGTGGTTTGAATTCAGCTGTGCCATCTGCCAAAAAGACACATTTTCTCATACAGATTGAGGCCATCGGACTGTGAGGAAAGAATAATAATATATCCCTACAATTTTTTCTAGGGAACGGATGCAGCCAGTTGACTTAACGCTTCTCCCAAGATACTGACGATCCGTAAATTTAACTGCCGATATAAAGTGTAAACTCAAATTTTATATGTAGAAAGTTTTTCCTGTAATGGAAAAACTACTTCCTAAAGTTACCTGAAATTTAGAGGTAATTAATTAAATTAGTACTGTTTGAAGTTTTTTTCTTTCGTGAATGATCGAAACTAGGACTGTTTTTAGAAGCTAGTCACATTAGTCTAGCGGAAAAGGGGGAAGTGTGTTAGAATTAGCAATTAGGTCGCCCAAATGAAGTAATATCTTTCCTCCCAAACCATGTAAATCACACATTCATTCTTCCTCTTGAGGCTACAATTCTCCACATTATTTCAGAAATCGCTGACACACAAGATAAAAAGAAAAAATATTTATAGATGTCATGATAATAAATTATAAGATAATGCCTAGTCAATAGGTTCGCTAGCTGGAACTAGTTGTGTAGATCTCACTCGCAAGCTCTCAACTAGACAGAAGCTCACTTGTTAGCTTCGCCCCAAAGATATCATCTCTAATTGAATGAATCCCAAAGACTTTCATTCTACATTACAACAACTTTCACTCAACAATACATAAATTTTCATCGTACAACACAAAGATAACCTTTCATTCACCAACACGACGACAACCTTTCATTCACCAACACGACGATAACCTTTCATTCACCAACACGACGACAACCTTTCATTCACCAACACGACGATAACCTTTCATTCACCAACACGACGACAACCTTTCATTCACCAACGCGACGATAACCTTTCATCCTACGACCCAACCATCAACTTCGTTTTCCAATCCCAAGATGTCGAACAGCATCTTCAGCGGCCCAAATCCTCCTGTTGAATTGGCAACATTAATTGTTGGCGCTCAGCAACAAAAATTCATCGGCCCTAAATCCTTGATATATAACTCAGCTAACTTCTTCGCAGTAGCATTCGACAATGCAGACACACCTAACCAGATCATCCTGAAAGATACCACTCCCCAAGCTATTCATACGTTCCTCAGTTGGCTCATCCATTCCCACCTACAAGTTGAAGACACTTGGGCTTGTTTCAAAAATCTTCTCAATCTTTGCTTGCTGGCAGAGAAATGGAATTTTGAAGAGTTGGCCAATGACACGGTCGACGAAATCTTAAGATTGGCTAGCACCTACCGATCGGTCTGGAAATTTACCAACCGTGAGCTCTCAGTCATCTGGGGGGCTTCACGACCTGACTCGCCCATCAAAAAACTCTGCATCCAATTTATAGCCTGGCGGATGTATAAAGAAACAGATATATCACCTGTTAATACCGAAGTTCGCGTTCTCAGACACTTAGCACACCTCTCAAACTCTGATCCCAATCTTCTTCTTTCTTTCTGGGAACACATTCAGTTCTCAATGGAAATTTTCAGGACAGAGTACCGTCTCTATGGAGAATACGACACTCCAGGTGAACGCTGTCACTTTCATTATCATGCTAAGGGGTCGAAATGCGAAGACGGCAACATGGGCGACGACGAAGCGGAGGACGACGACGAAGCGGAGGACGACGACGAAGCGGAGGACGACGACGATATAGATGATATCAACTTGGGCGGCGGCGAAATGCATGATGGCAACCCTCCATTGTCACCCCAGAGTCGTTCCATTAGTGTCGGAGAGGATGATAACTACATGGGCGGCGACGAACTAGATGGTAACGACATGGGTGATGACTGAATGGAGGGTGTTAGCCCACATGGTGTGAGAATGGGGACTTTCAATGGCGTTTGTTTTTCATGAGAATTATTTCCTATCGCGTTTGTTTTTTTTTTGTTTTTTTTTAGGGTTTATCCCATAGCGTTTTCTTTTGTTTTTTTTTGTTCTTTTTTAGGGTTTATCCCATAGCGTTTGTATTTTTTTGTTTTTTTAGGGTTTATCCCATAGCGTTTTCTTTTGTTTTGTTTTTTTAATTTTTTTAGGGTTTATCCCATAGCGTTTGTTTTTTTTTTTTTTTAGGGCTTATCCCATAGCGTTTATTTTTCATGGGAATTATTTGTTTGTTTTTTGTAGGAATTATTTCCCATCGCGTGTGTTTTTATAGGAATTAGTTCTCATTGCGTTGATTTTTCATGGGAATCATAATTGGTTCTCATCGCGTTGGTTTTCATAGGAATTAGTTCTCATTGCGTTGATTTTTCATGGGAATCATAATTGGTTCTCATCGCGTTGACTTTTCATGGGAATTATAATTAGTTCCCATCGCGTTGTTTTTCATGAGAATTATTTCCTATCGCGTTTGTTTTTTTAGTGTTAGTTTTCTAGGGGTTATTTTCTATAGCTTTTTTTTTTGCGAATATATCCTTTAATCAACCCTCTAATACTATTCCAACCCAAATGTCTTGTTCGTACAATGTGATACTAATAGAATGATTCCCCATTTCCCCTTCTCGGCATATTATCAAAAGGAAGATAACCTCAATCTACCTCTTTTAACAATGGTGGTTGAATCATCGAGGTGTAGATGCTCGGCTATTTTTAACCGCCATCCTATTAATCCCGTGATTTAAGCGAGCATGATCCTTCATCTGTTGAGCCTCGTTAAGCAATACGAGTGATTAGTTGATTAGACACCCAATCAATCAATCAGAATATTCTAGATGAACCGGGCATTCGACTGATCAATTGGATGCCTGTTTGGTTAATGTTTATAGTTAAATATAAAGTAAAACGTTTAAGTAGAAAGGCGATAATGATATCTAGTAGTAAGAATAGTATAGAGTTGATAAGGCGTATAAGTACGCATTTATACATACCTACCTAGGTATTAGCGATAGTGAATTTTTATAATTATAAGCAATTATTAATCAATATCTTCATTTCTATGATAGGGTATCCCATTGGTCAATAGGCGCTGTTGGGGATCAATATGGCAGGTGCGACTATACGGTTTATATAGCCTCAGGATTGTACACTTACTAAAATAATCAATCAACTCTTACAGCCAGAATCCCGCCAGCGCCGGCATAGAAAATATTACCGTACTAACCAATGGGAATTAATACATCTGCTTTATCTTCACCTTCTCTCTCACTTTCCGACTATCAAACATCAACAAATTCCGAATCTCGCAAAATCCCGTCCAACCTGAATTTCCATTAAATTCTAGTCGCATGAGTCAAAGGGAATGTCTGAATGGTTCTTTAAGTCTACTAAGATGTAAGCATGGAGATTACTATACGATTTATGATTGATTCCGAATGCTGACAACCACGCAGCCATCGCTCGAGACTCCGAGAGTGTAACGCAGATAGAATGGCCTCTAAGGCATTGTCAGAGGCAGAAAGTCCAATTCAAAAGCCTATTTTTGGAGAGTGGGTCATTACATTCTTAAGATATAAATGAGAAGTTGCTAACAATCATATTCTAGTACTCTTGGAAAGGAATTTGTCAACCTCATTGTCGGACCAACGCGTAAAGAATTCACAGTGCACAAGAAGCTCATATGCGACTCATGCGATTACTTCCGAAGGGCCTTTTCTAGTTCCTTCTTGGAAGGAGTGGAGGGAAAAATCTACTTGGTAGAGGACAGCGTAGATGCGGTGGACCTCTTTGTTCAATGGCTGTATCGACGTGAGATTTCGAACGAAAAAACCCACGCTCAATTCAACACATTGATAAAACTCTACTTGATGTCGGAGAAGTGGTGCTTTTACGAATTGGGAAATATCGCCATCAGCGTTATACAAGAGTACTTTTGGATATCGGAGTATAAACCCAGTTATGTCAATCATCTACTACCAGATGTGGTCAGTTATATTTGGAGCCTGACTGAAGATAACTCGCCATTGAGAAAGCTTTGCATTCAGAGACTAGCCTGGGTCTATTGCGACGAGAAAAAATTCAACATTATTCCTGGTAGTGACGGATTGGAACAACTTTGGATTGCTTGCAAAGATCACAGCAGTTTCTTCAATGACTTTTTTGAATATCATCAGAAATTTAAGATGAAATCAAGACCCCCAAATCCAGGTTCAAGAGTCCAACTGAGACTCTATGGTCATCAGTATACATACGCAGTCAAGCCTTGCAAATTTCATCGCCATAATAAGGGTGAGAAATGCAAAAGTGCCACCGAGCCACTCAAGGATCAGAAGCAAAATGATGAAGCGAAGAGCCACGACTTTTTTTCGGAATTCGTTGCAATAGATCTTACAGAGTGATTGAATAGCACGTGGAGGAGGAGAAAAAAGCAGAAGTTTAATACTTGATGCGCAATTTCCTTAAATATAAAAGAATGGATTTACGTCGAGATATCAAGAGTTCAAGAGATTTCTGTCTACCCCATAATTCGTCTCTCCCACTCTTCTACTCTCCATAAGCCCAAATACATTCAGCGGGCAAATATGGAGTGTTATTACTGGTCATTGGTACGTCGAAATCAGAAGTGTGGAGAGGCCGAATACTGGAGAGATAGCCACAAATAATTGCCTGGGATCGCTATGGAGCTTAGAAAGGGAGAAGAATATACATTAAGCCAAATTAGAATCTGGGCCATAAACAAGCAAGTACCATTTGATAAATAAATACAAGTCTTCTGAAAGCTATTTACTCTTCAATTGCAGTACGTCTCTTTAAAGATATTGCACAATGAATAGGAAGAAAAACTTTGATTAAAATATTCTAGAATCTAACAAATCCCGTCCCATTTTCAAAGATGGTAAGCGAATAATTACTATGATCCTTACTCATCTGTTAGATCTTGCAGATCGGATACTCTGACATATCAATCCCCATTGTTAGAAATTTTCGTCTTCGGTAAATCTGAATCTACAAGATCTTTCCATTCAGCACTTGGTACAGACAAGTCTTTTTGACGCGTAATTCCATTTCCAACTAAATTAGTTTGTCGTTTAACTCCCTATCTTTTATCTAGAAAACGCAGATTGTGGTTAGTGTGTCAGTGAAGCGATATCTTGTCGATCTTTTGGGGGGTTTTAAGCGAGAAGATAAGTAACTTGTAGATCACTGTGACAAGAGCTTATGAGCGCTAATATTATTTTGCTGGCCAGCGGAGGTGAGTACGTCAATAGATTTAGATGCAGAGAAGGGGAAAATATAGTAAGAGAAAGTGCGTATGGTTCATTTAGATGAAGGATGATCGTCCGGTCCTTGGGCAAAAGGTGTTGGAATGCGAAGGTGATTTGAATTTCACCGAAGTATTTACTTCCGCGAGATGAATACTGCGAGATGGGAGGAATAAATAGGTCTTGGAAATATCACTAATCTCACGTGTTTATTATATCATCTGGAACAGTTGTACGAAGGAGAAAAATAATAATGCCCGAGAAAGGGATATAGGAGGACTCGGAGGAGATTTGGTGAAACCGGAACGTGAAGCAGTCGCATTGTGTAATTTGGGGGAGGAGGGTGGGGTGTGGAAGGAGGATAATGAGCTCACATCAGATGCTGACAATATATATATGAGGTATATGTTGATCCAAAAAGACAAGTATGGGGATGAGTAATTTGGATGCTCAATGCGATACATTGATGAAAGTCTATCATACAAACCAATGGGATGAATGAATAGGGGCGTTGTAAGTTTAGGGTGGATGGTCGATATTATATCATTTAATTGGGCGCAGCAAAGAAATAGGATGATGACTTTTAATTACCTAGATAGATGAAATGCCATAGTCATGAAATATAGTGAAATTCAAGTACAGTATACATATTATATAAACAATAGGTACCTAATTATATATAAAATTCAAAACCATCTCCAGACCTAGTATCCATCGCTCGCTCGCTATATCAACAGATGCTAACAATATATGCAGTACAGAACAATAAATGAAAGACACGCACGCTAGCTAGCTTCTCCATAAACCTAAACCCAAAAGGACAACTCAAAAAAACATCGTTATATCGTATCGTGATATAAAGAGAAAACAAGACAAGGAAATAATTCAATCGTAGCATCACTCACTCACAAAAAGTGTCCTCGAATCAACCCCTTCGATAAAACTCCCTCCTTCTCCCTCCATCATCAATTACCACTCTTTCTCTTTCCCTCTCTCTCTCCCCAAATCGACCTGAATTTCTCCGTCCATTCTCATAAGTAATACTACCCCTCCTCCCAGCCTCCAATCCACCTATTTCTCTTTCCCTCTCCCTCTCCCTCTCCCGATGCAAATTAACAACCCCCACACCACTTCCACTTACACTCCCCCTTCTACTTCTACTTCCAGCGGCATCCACCACCCTATACCCACCCGGCGTAATGGGTCTCCTATCATCCCATCCCGTGCCCTCTACCGTGCGATAACCACTCATCACGGGCTCAGGCGTGCCACTCCCTCTACTCCCCCTCCTAGCAAACGAGCTGGGACTCGGAGGTGGATGCGGAGACGGTGTGCCCCGCTCAATGATGCGATCTCGTTGGATATAGATTTCCTCGATATCACTCCTATCCCTCTCTCTTTCTCGATCTCTACCGCTGGTTACACTGCCCCTTCTGCTCTTCAGCCTCGATATATGGCTTACGCTTGGGCTTGATCTACCATGGGAATGAGAATGAGAGTGAGAATGAGAGTGAGAATGAGAGTGAGAATGGGAATGAGAAGGTGAATGAGGCGGCCAATGTTCCTCTTCTACTTTTATTAATTCGATTCTACTTTCATCCGGGGGTGTAGGAACTCTCGGGGGTGATAAATCGCGATAAGAGGGCATTGGGCTTGCGGGCACGACGGAGGGTGAGGGCGGTGGTATATAATGTTTTGACGAAGGAGGGGGCGGATATCCCTTCGGGGCCGGAGGATATGGCTGAGCAACCGGAGGGACAGGGGTAGTTGTAACTGGCACTGGGGTCGCCGGAGCAGAAGCATGGTGGATTTCCGTCCTCGAGGTAGAATGTCTATGACTTATTGGTGCACGATGCATTTCGGTCATTGAGGTTGAATGCCGGTGGATTTCAGACATCGAGGTAGATGATTGGTGGCCATTTTGTCTGATGACTGTTTCTGATATGCGGGAGACGGGGCGGGAGTGAGAAGAACGTCGTTGGCGGACGATTTGGGTGGATTTACGACGGGGGGCACGGCGATCGACAAAGACTATGTCTTCGTCTTTTGGGACTGTGAAGGGGAAATATGTTAGGCGGTTATTGGGAAAATTGAGATGAGAATATTGGATGGAATAGAATGAGAAGAAAATTACTTACTGCCAAATAAACACATTCCCATTTCTTTCTTTAAATACTGCTTGTTTCTATCTGTTTGAAGATGGAGATAAAATAAGTAATCAACAGAACCGTAAACAAATACAAATCTCTGCTTCGTGATATAGCAAACAAATCAATCAGTTAATCAATCAACAAACTTAACCGTCTTTATATAGGTAGGTAGAGTATTTCCATGAAATTTTTTTCTTCCTTTTCACCGAGTAGGTACACTACCCTCTATATATATCTTCATCTCCACCCACCTACCTACCTACCCATCTACCAATGCCACCATCAACTTCAGTCTCCACACCTAGCTACCGGGTACCTTTACCATACAAACGCATCATGACGATATGCAGCTATATCAGAAATATCCCAATCATAACAAACGCATCATTAAACCAGACCCAAGGATCCTGCATAGACCAATCAAATCAATCCGAAGGTTTAGAAACCCCAATCTCACTACGTACGGACGAAAATAGAAGGTAAATCTTGCACCCATCTCGCACCCGAATCGACCCTAATTAGGGTCTTCGAAACTACGTTTGAAACACCCTCTTTAGGGTCAAAATGCAAATTGAAAACCCCTATATAACCTACATTTTATATTTAGCCTGATATAGCTTTATATCAAAACATATTTAATTAATAAATTTTATATTAATCAATAAAGCTTTTCAAAAGCTTTCAATTAATATAATTTTTATTATAATTAAAGTTAACGTTCAGGTTCTATATTAGATTGAAATAATTATATAGATTATAAGATTATATAGATATATACTTATATAAGTATACGAATTTATATAAATATATAACTTATATAAACATATAAATTTATATAAGTATACATATCTATAATACACATGCCCAAAAGCCCTGATATTATTATTTTTGTAAAATTTTATAATTGGTACAAATCACTAATGTTTTATTTAAATTTAATAAAAAATATATTAATTGAAAACCCTAATCGTACTCTATAATTTAATACCAATTTTATATATTTTATAAATAATTGAAAAATTTTATATTGATTTTAATATATTAGTATAATGAAAGTATAACCTCATTTATATATAATTTTCAAAATATTATGGTATTGGCAATATAATATTTTAAAAAATAAGGTTTAAAATATTACAACATTAACGATGTAATATTTTAAGATTTTATAAAAAGTATAAATCGTTAGTCTCTTATTCAAATTTAATAAAAAATATATCAATTGAAAATCCTAATTATACTCTATAATTTAATACCAATTTTATATATTTTATAAATAATTAAAAAATTTTATATTGATTTTAGTATATTAGTATAATGAAAGCATAATTTTATTTATATATAATTTTTAAAATATTATAACATTAACAATGTAATATTTTAAAAAATAAGGTTTAAAATACTATAACGTTAGCAATATAATATTTTAAAATTTTATAAAAAATATAGATCACTAACCTTTTATTCAAATTTAATAAAAAATATATTAATTAAAAACCCTAATCGTACTTTATAATTTAATACCAATTTTATATATTTTATAAATAATTTAAAGGTTTTATATTGATTTTAGTATATTAATATATTAAAAGCATAATTTCGTTTATATATAATTTTTAAAATATTACAACATTAACAATGTAATATTTTAAAATAATTTTAATAGTTTTAAATTTATATTATATATTGAATTTGAAAAAGCTATAAATTATAATATTAATATTTAAATATATTATATTATACAATATATTATTTTTAAATAATAATTAAATTAAAATTTCAAAAATATTATAAAATTGATTTATAAATAATTAAAAATGAAAATAAATATTAATTTTCAAAATATTAAAATAATTATATTTAATTGAAAAATTGAGATTTTAAAAAAATAAAAATATTATTCAAATTCTAAAATTCTAAATAATAATAAAAAATTTATATATTTTTTTTAAAAATTTATTTCAAAAATACTTATATTTCATTTTATAATTTGAATATAATCATTATTGTTGGATAAATCACGTGCCTACGGCACGCTTGCGCATGTGCCGCGCACGGCCGCGGCGTGCCGCTTGCGGCACCCCCGCGCTACGGCGCTAGCATGCGCTAGCGGGCATATATAGTTGATCTATAGCATAGTTTTTAGAGCTTCGAGCCAAATACACTGCATACTATAGTACATTTGTTCTCCATCGCCTATAGTGATTCCAACAATTATATTTTAAAATCTATAAAATCAAAATATACAATAACTTTTTAATTATTTAATTAAATCAAATTTTTTTTTAAATATATATAATTATTTGATTTTTATAAATATAGAAAAAATATTAATTTTTTGAAATAATGAATATTAGTTTTTATATTTAATTTCAAAATTTAAGCTTATTTTTTATAAAGCTAATAATTCATTTAAATTTTATTATTTTTATTTAAAATTTATATTATTCGAATTTTAAAAATATATTATAATTTTAAAAATTTTAATATCTTTTTTTAATTATATAAATTCAAATTATAATTTAATTAATAAAATTTATATAAAAATAATTAAAAAGCTTTTGGTGAGTATTAAAAATTATAATAAAAATTATAATTTAAAATAATTTTTTAAGATTTTAATTTAAAATCCTGAAAATAGTATTATTCGAAAATTATTAAAAATATTTATAATTTAAAATATTTGTTTTTTATTTTATTTATTTTATTAATAATTGGTATTAAATCTAATATTTAAATATCGAATTAGTAATAAATAAGTAGATAAGGGTAGGTAACAAATAGTGGTAGAATATAAAAAATGGGCCTATTAAATATGTAACAAAAAAAAATAAGGTTTTATTTATAAGTATATATGCTTATATAAGTTTATATACTTATATAAGTGGTATGTTTATATAAGTGATACATTTATATAAGTGGTATGTTTATATAATTTATATAATTATTTTAATTTAGTATAAAATCTGAATGTTAGCTTTAATTATAATATAAATTATATTAATTAAAAGTTTTTGAAAAACTTTATCAATTGATATAAAATTTATTAATTAAATATGTTTTGATATAGAGCTATATCAGGCTAAATATAAGGTATAGAATTAGATGTAGTACAGGGATATTTCCAACTAGCATTTCGACCCTAAATAGGGTGTTTCAAACATAGTTCCGAAGACTCTAATTAGGGTCGATTCGGGTGCGAGATGGGTGAAATCTTGAGGTCAAAAAAGGAAAAAAAAAAATACAAATCCAGACTCGGTCACATGCACATGCACATGCACAAGCACAATCCCGTATCAAACCCTACCTACGGAGACTAGCACTGGGTTACTTACTTATCCACCAATCGGTATCGCATCGTATTATGTCCTCCCTAGCCCTACAGGTACCCAAATGGTGATTCGCAAAGCATCCCGATCCAATCCAACAGTTCCAAAAGTCTCACTGATGATAATAATAATACCGTCAGCCAGCTACTTTCCAAGGAAGTGGTCAAAAATCGAAATGTCTCTTTTTCTCTTACCTCAGGGTTCTAGATGGTATGTACAGTTCTCATTCACTGCGCCACCTCTCGCATAAATCCCGGTAGCTTGTAACCTTATCCGAGTGGCGTTAGGCTCTTTTCCGTCCGGGCCTCCCCTGCCACGCGGGCCTCGCTGGCACTTTTGATGTACGCCTTGCGCGCAAGGCGTACGAACAAGCTAGGTAGGTAGGTCGGGTAGGGAGCCACCAATAAACTAGATATCATGTGACCTCCAAATGATGCCACGATCCACATCGGCAATCTTTTTTTCCATTTTGGAATTTGTGTTTCATTGGGCGTGGAAGCATTGAAGATCTCTCCTATATACGATCGCTAAAGTGTCAGCTTTAGTTGGGTACTTACCTAGTTAACCCAATCTTGATTGATTACGAACGTGAGGTTACCTTTGTATATCTGTATCTTACGTACCGGTACATCAGGATTCAGATCAGATCAAAAATCAAGGCTTTCGGATGTGAGGATGTCTCGCGAGTCGTATATCAAGATTCAAGATAAGCAAGCAGCGATCAATTCCTCTCCTCCAAAATTCAAATAACCCAAACAAGTTACCTACATGCAACCCAATCCAATCGATTGACGATCAAACAAACAAACACGGTACTCTACATACCTAGGTATTATAAGATCTTATTTGTATACTTTGTTGCCTCACTATACATATGTCGCAAACGAGTACCCGTTCCGTTCCGTTCTATTGCATTTAGGCTTCGAGACATGCCATGTCATTGAAGATCCTGAATCCCGAATTCTGAACTCCGGGTAGATCGTAAGTTCCGGAACATTCAACATTCAGGCCTCGAAGCATATGAAGATCTTGACCCCCGGTTTACCCATCCACGCACATTAGGTTACATAGGCTACATAGGTTACAACTTACTAACTGACATCAAAATTCAACTCGAAATCCATCAAAAGCTGAAAGGGCGGGAGTGTACTTGCTACCAATCCAATCCAATAACGAAACGTCAATCAATCAATCAATCCTATTAATACCATACCTAGCTAGCTACCTGGTACCTACATCAAACAATAAAGGTACCCAAATATACTGAACACGCTCACGCTCACGCTCACGCCACATCAATTTCCTTTCAAAATTGACAATAGATGGAACCAAAAAAACAAAATGTCATCATTCCACGAGGCAATTTTGAAGGGGGAAAAATAATACAATACAATACTATGTAGGTACCTATGCATCCATCCGGTCGATGCTCGATGCTCGATCCCTGATCCAATCTACAATGCGTGCGTATACAGTAATTCAATCCATTCAATTCAATTCTAATACCGATCTTCCCTTCCGAAGCCAAGTACCTATGATTACCTAGACTGTCTTGTCTGCCCCTCCCGATTCCGTTCTCCTATGAATAGCGCACGAAACAACTAGCAACTACAGTAGGTACCGAGGTAGCTGATTCATCATCCGGCGTATCAATCAATGAATTTCAATTTCAATGCGCGTAACGCCCCTAGCCTCCACGACCCTCGCCAAATCTCCATTTGCCTCGGCCCTCTCCCCCTCGCACCACCTCCTGCACCCCACTGTCGATCGTGGCCAACGGGACACCAAATATCGATACTGTTGATCCTGCAGCGGTTCACTCGCGTTATATTCTCTCTCTAGCTGTGACCACTCCGCCGGCATATCAACATCAGGTCCATATACATCTTCCATGATAACATCGCCTTCCGAGTCATAATTTACACTTTGGTAGCTCCAACCCGAACCTCTTCGTGATGTGATAATCGTTGATGCATCACGGGAGTTGGATCCGTCTAGTAGATCTGGTGAGATAGTTCCATCGAATGATTGTTGTTCCAGTTGCGAGCGATGTTGAAGAATCTCCGGTGTGAGAAAATTACCACCCATCTCAACATCACCTTCGTAATCATGTTCTCGTATTGTACCATCTCTCAATACACTTAACTTTGCAATGTCCATATGCTGTGCATCGTCCATACGCCAGACTTTAGCAATCCCATCCATACTGAATGCCCAAACGGTAACACCTTGACTCGAATCGATTGCAAGGTCAACTATTCCCGAGCACGTACCAATTTTTTGGCCTTTGATCCTAATTGGCCACATATTTCCCGGAAGAATACCTGGAACCGGATGCCGAGTAAGATTGAGCCATTGTTGGAGTTCTTCATCGGGCCACCAATCCAGCCATTGCATGTTCTTGGGATTTCTTGAATTACTTTGCCTTTGTCTTACCGAGCTTTCTAATAAATTTTGAGAGCTTTGAGCCGCGTGAAACACATCCCCAGGAACAGAAAACATCCAGACACTCTGCTCTTCCCCACTTCCAAATGCTGCCACAACTCTGACTCCCCAGCTCAAGTCGGAACCACCAGCGTAGGCTGTTGGACTACCTCTATCTTCTGGTCCCTGGAACCAAACTTTGCGAAGTAACTTGGTGGGTCCACCAACAGGTGCATCGCTACCCATGCAGAGAGCTCCAGTACCCGGGTCAGTAAACAAGATATGATACCCATCACTGAGTGGTATGGCGCGATAATGATCAGAATGGTCAACCCTTCTGCCAGAATCACTTCGAAATCTTCCCGCCGGTGGTCGTACCTGCTGAGCACGCTCCATTTCCTCGTTATTTTCCCCTTGGCTTCCACTCCATCCGATTCTTTGCCAAAATGAAGCACCTCTTGGTCTTATTCCATATGCTCTTTCGTGTACGGCTGTGCATTCACTGGGTCTCGCTGCGCCTACAAATTGGTCAGTAAATGCTAGACCAAGAGCCACTAGCAGTTAAAGATTGGATTCAACCATTATTTCACATTTATATCACTCCTTTTCCCTTAAATTTCTAAAGCTAGGAATAACACTTACTACTAATGAGTCTCAGCTTTTTCGCCGAGTCCACACTTTTCCGCGGCGGTAAGAAGAATAAGAAATCACTAGGAGCAGTAAGTGGAAACCATCGATTCAGATCTTGTCCGGTCAAAGCATCAACCCAATGCAATTCAATACCAGCCGAGCAACCAAAAGCTACACACCTCCGTTGAGGACATATGGCAACTGAACGAGGAGGGTCATCCTCCGAACAAAGGTTTCGATATATCGAACGCGGGCCGGATTCTACAGGCATTTCTCTGGCCTCCAGATTTGAATC
Organism: Ciborinia camelliae; assembly: GCA_025890175.1. Taxonomy (NCBI): domain Eukaryota; kingdom Fungi; phylum Ascomycota; class Leotiomycetes; order Helotiales; family Sclerotiniaceae; genus Ciborinia; species Ciborinia camelliae. The sequence continues at coordinate 98,003 of JANPYM010000016.1, forward strand.
TCTACGAGCAGGTAGCTTACTTCGCAATCGACTTCCTGCTCCAACAGAGTGCGGAACTGTTTCTTCGGGAGGATATGAGCTTTTTACAGCACTAGCTGGTCTAAGCGCTTCATGATAGTCTGGACGCTGAGCTACCCCTGGAGAATTACCGCCACTACGAGTTGTAGCTATCCCAGGAAAAACAAAAGCGGTTGTAGATCTTCCAGCTCTTTGTACTGGAGCTGAACTATCCAAGCTTACACGGTCTAGAAACGAGACACCATGGTGGAAGTCACTTCCAGGTGAGAGTGAGAGGTCTGAACGACTGGAATGATTTGAGGAAAGATCCGGATTTTCATGTTCCGAAGAACTAGGAGGAGCAATATTGCTAAGGGAGATATCGCACACAAGACCCATGCGACCATCTAGTAAAACAGCAATTGCATACCTATGTGATGAAGTATCCATACTGCAAGCCAATACTCTGTGTGGGCATATTATACTAGTAACTGGACGCAAGGAGCCAGATTCGACTTCATACCAATTATCCACATCACGATGACTCTTGTTTAGTTCATAAACATAGATTAAACAACCATTTGCAACCATCAAGAACTTTCCACAGCTACTCACCGTGAAAATAGTTCCAGCAGGAGTTGTATCCTGATATTGAACAGCGACTTCTGTGAAGTCCACAGATGAAGCTTGTAAAAATGCCGACTGTTTTGTTTCCTGTGGAAAAGTCTCTGGACTCATAGGTACTCCAGACCCCATCCAGTTTGGCCCAAGGGCACATTCTCTCGAGATTCGTTTACTCATTAACCACTCATACTCGGAACTACGTCGGAATCTCGCAAACTTTTTGTCGGAAATTTCCTGTTGAAAACTAGCTTCCCAACCTCCACGTCGCATCATTCTTTCAAGGAGAGAGCGATCTATACTAGTAAGAAGCCATGTTCTACATGTATGTCTTGCTGAATTAAAATCAGCAGGTGTAAGGTAGTCATATATTTGTTGAATGATTTCCGTTGGTAGTTTTGAAAACGTGAAGCATGTTGATTGACGAGCAGATTCTTCTAATCGATCAATAGAAGGTAGAAGATGAGATGATGATTCGGCTGGTAATGTAGGGTCCGGTGAAAGAGGAGAAGAATCGTTGAAAACCGTTGTAACTGTCCGAGTGAGTGGTTCAATAGGAGATATAGTGGATCCCATAGAGCTTCCACCAAGAGTTCTAGATCGAAGTCGCCCTTTTAATTCTTTCGCATCAATGGAACCATTCAAACTGGCTGGAGATTCATGTCCGCTAAGCACCTCCGAAAAACTATCTCGCTGATGTACATCTCTCAACGGCTCCAGTATTTGGTCATCAAATATTGCACAAAGGTCGTCGGGATTTTCATGAAGAGTATGGCTTCGATCGCGTGTTCGTATAGGTCGACCATCCACCTCAATGGTCGTTTTATTTCTTTTAGGTCGTGATTCGGCCCTTTCGAGAGGATTTGGGTACCTTGGACTGCGCTCTAATGTTCTTCCACGTTCAACTTCTTTTCCTTTATCCCGTCTCCCTTGTTTATCTAGAACACGATCAAGTTGTGGAAGTTCCCAGGGATTGAAGGGGTAAGGAGAATCGACAACTGTATCATTAATTGAAGTGAGCTACAGATCTCTTAGTTAGTGCACAAGTCTTGGAACATTGTTTGGAGAGGGCCCAAGCACACGCAACGATAATAGACGAGCATAGCTGTTTGGGAAGAATAGGCTTACCAAATGCGATGCTGCAAATACAGGATGACGGTTGGAAGCACTGGTCACCTCTGAAATAGATTGTTGTCGCCTGCTCGATGAGTCTAGAAGAATCAAAACATCAGTTCACTCCTGCCAATCGTAAATCAACATTCATAGGCAATTTAGAGCTACGAACCGCTATACTTCCCTCTCTGCTCACCATCCAATCCTACATCTTTTGATGTGCTGGCTGCGTCTCCAGTCGTCATGATATGTCTTGTTGGAGATTCATAAACAGATGTGACGGCAATCGAAGTGTATAAACTCTTAACGATTGGCGGGTGAGACGTTGAACTATGATCTGCAATCGCTCTTGATAAGAGAATCTGGGAAGACGTAGTGTCGACAGCCCCCTGGTGGGCGGCTATAGTATCGATGATGGTTGAATGATAGGAAATGATTGGCATTACTGATTGAATTTCTTTTTGTACTGTTTAAGACACTCAATAACGAAGGTTGAAGAGATAAAAATGATATTTTAGGTATGGAGGTTGTTGTGTCATCACTTTAGAGAGATGATGGAAATGAAAGGTAAGGATAGTTCATTGGAAATGCATGATGTGTATTGAAGGAATGAGAAATATATATGTTTGTGAATAAGTAAAAAAAGCAATCTGTTCGGGAAAGAGCATCGGGTATATATTCTTAAAAACAATGAGAAAATCATAGGGAAGGACCGACCCTCCCCATAACAATCATACCAAAACGCCATTCATGCCATAAACTCGAGGTTAATCGTGGAGAAAATACCGTATTATGCTAACAATAGGATATGCGCTTCATTTACATTTCAATCATACATTTGAATCACCGACCTCTCTCCAAATATGGGTGTCCCCAAGACTTATAGAGCTTGCAGCAGATTCTTCACGATCTAATTGTGGAGTGCTGCCGTTAGGCTCGGAATCTGGCGCCTTGTTGATCCAGATCTTTTCTAATCTACGCATCGTCAGTATGGGGGAGTAAATTTCCTGGAAAGTAACTTACGGTACAATGAGACTTGGATTGATGTATCTCATGCCTCTTTCCCTGGCTTCGTCAACCGTACTGCCTCTGCGAGTGCGTCCTGGAGGTCTATTGATGCCGATGTCTTCACCAGCAATATTAATATCTGGATTGCTATCCCTTCTAATGCTTCTCAAGGCAATAAACCTAATGAGTGGCTGGAACGTCCGTCGGAAGTAATAACTGTACCAGATTGTGAATGGTATTAGAGGTACAACAAGTATAGCTGGGGTAAAAGCTTTCCTTAGAGCAATAACTCCAGCCATAGTTAATTGGAAGAAGCCTAAGCCGACAAGAAGACGATAAACAATCATAGGCCAGGCACCTCCAGTAGCATGCTGTGGAGAGTCCATAGCATATAAAAGCTGGTATTTGTAGGTGTAATAGCCTAAAGCGAAGTATGCAAGCCCAAATAACAGAACGAGATATCCTGCTGGCTGTATGCTATAGACAATACATAGAATGTAAACGAGGAGTGCCGATGGAAGATAAAATCCGTAGCTGAAAATTGGAGGTTGTACAAGCTCCGCATAATCCCTAGGAGTCTTGGCACCCATAAGTGTGATAGGGTACAGGGAAACACTTCCAAATTCCAACAGCCTGAAAGGTAAAAGACCGAGAGCTTGGAGCAAGATGAAATTGGTGTAAAACATGGAGAGATCGGAAATTGATTGGGCAAGCGTATAGGCAATCTTTGTGGTATCCTTCAATGATTCCTGTAAGACTGGCCAAAATTTACTCGCCGCACCAAAGACCGTAAAAACCAGGAATACGTTAAAGAAGGTAAAGTAGAAGTTTTTTGATATGACGGAGAGCTCTACATCGCCTTGAGAGATAGAACCTTGCATATTTGCAAGATATTCATACAAGAATGGTATTGCCAAATTTAGTAAAGAGACAACAAGTGTAGGCAAGCCAGTCTGAACCAAAGCCTTTAGGATGTCATGGCTTTCCAATACATCCGCAAGACCCGGCCAAACTTGTCGAATTGAGCACAAACTAACGAGACCGGCTAGAGCAGCCACTGGAATAAGCCAAAAGATGGTGAGAATGAGAATGAAGATAGTGATTGCCCAAGAACGTATCATACGATTTGATCGAGGCAGATAAGTGTTTTTCCAAACGATATCCGAAGGTGCGGGGCATGGTCTTGCCATCAGCTGCATCGGTGTTGGATCCAGTAGAGCTTGCACGGCCATTTGGCAAGCGGGTATTGAATCCATAGTGACAAATGCAAGAGCTGTAGGCTTATATTCCTTCTTCCTAGCATCTTTGATAATATCATCTAGCCTTCGTAGCTGTTCCTCGTAGTAATCGATTGCGTCTACTTTCCTGTTTTGGAAATTGAGAAATCCGTACCAGATTCTTGTGGTCGGTCTTGGCTGATCATACAAGGTAATGTGATTCCTTCCTAAAAGGTTATCACCCTCATTACCTTGCGAATCTTCCTCAGCCGGTGTTGACTGTTGTGACCGTGCTGGTCCTATAATTGGGCGTTGTTGCTGTCCAAGATGTACAGCCCAGGCCTCTTCAAGCCGCCTAACAACTTGCGCTCTCTTATCCATCATATCATCGAGTTTTCTCCAATTGCGACATAAAGTCACACTTTCCACCTTTCCTATTTCGAGCTTCTCCAAGAACTCGGTGATTTTTTCTTCAGACCTCAGCTCCTCCGGTATGCCAGAAAGTTTGATTGTTCGGTCCGTAATCGTGGACTGACTTCCAAGGTAGTCCTGGCGAACTTGGATTACGCGGTGGGTTTGCCTATTCATGAAATATATCGCAAGTCCAGTAAACACATATGTGAACACAAGATATGACCAGAGATAACTGGTGTCGGGTAGTTTTTCGTCGGAGTCTTTTGACATCTCCAATGTTAAGGCTCCGTTCCGTCCACTATGCCAACCTTCTACTAGAGAGTAATCTGGAATATCAGGGGGGCTTGTTGAATTTCCAAACGGATCGAATACGTAATAATAGTGTTGGTTGATTGGGGCAAGAATAGCAGCTGCCATGATGAACATGATCCCGAATAGTTTCATTGACATCTTAAAAAAGGATAGGAACTAATTCAGGTAAGTATTGTTCATCGGTCCGGGAATAGATCGTTAAGACATACGACATATGCATCCAATCCAGCAGATGCAAGGACCTGTTCTTCTGTGACTCTATACAAAACAGGCATCCAACCAAAAAAGGTATCCGGCAGCTCTGGCAGATGTGCTGCGGCATCGATATGCCTTTTGCGTGCTGCATATAAACTCTTCCATTTTGGTCGCAATATCTGCCAATGTCAGCAGAGTTATAAACTCACTGTCGTCCTAACTTACGCAGAATCCCAAGAATGCAGAAACACCTAGTGTTAGCGAAAGGACGAGTTGAACGTATATCGCAGTCTGTTGTCCTTCAACATTTGTAGGGTCATATGCTGTACAATTCTTCTCGGGAGATCTGGAGGGATCCATAATAGAAGCCATGATGAGATTTGGCAGAGGTTGAGTTATTGAGAGAATAACATCACCTCCCTCGACGAGGAAAACGGCTTGTTATGTCAATTAAGAAGGTTACTACCAATTTCCATCTTTCATGTTGGCGGTGATGGAAAGCCAAGCTATGACGATTTGAATTTCACAGGGTTATTATGTAAGCGGGGCGGGAGTAGCCACCCAGGAACGGACTTGCGTCAGCCACGTGCGCCTAAGGTTACAGAAAATACTCTTGTTTCAGTAGAAGGGGATGTGGATTCAAGATCTAAACTGGGACTGCTTATAAGCAAGGTCCTAAGCTAATACTACGCTAGTATAGTCCCCATGTGACCTGATAAATCCACCCCTGTTACTGTTACGGGTAAGGTTGGAGCACGTACCTAAGGTTGCACCGCCACACCGTCATAAACATCAAAACTTCACTCTGCAGACGCTTCAGTGCCTCACTAACACCAATCTCTCCAGCACACCTGCAGCACACTCGTATCTGACTCTAACTTGTAAATATATGACCTTAAGACCAAAGTTACTCTTTCTTTCCTCTTCGTTTTTCATTTCTCATATCAAAAGTTAAAGTTTTATTAGAACTTTTGAGATTATTCTTCCACTTCTAGAGCGAAGCGAAAAGGCCTCCACGGCAGTGGCCCAGCGGAGCGTCATATATATATCCATGGCTGTTTCTTAAATGATTTTACTGCCTTATAGGGAGTGAGATAGATGGAAAGGAATCCTACTTACCTAGATTGATAGACCAACAGTTTTCTTCGTGTCCTTGGCTTGGTAAGCTTGCTCTTCTCCATACTAGGTAGGTAAGGTATCTAGAAGGAACATTGGACCCAATAAACAATTAACAATAGATGTTCTACTATGACAATATAAAACGCAATCTAATGTCAAATGTGCTTCAAGCTATCAATCATATAATATGAAATCCGTTCATGTTGGAAAGTCCTTGATTTCGAGCTTACCTAAATTGGGGTCTATTAGCTCCTTCCCTTGTCGTTCTTTCCTTCACGTTAGCTTTCCTTTTCCTCTACCTTAATCCATGCTATCACCATCTTCCTTTAGCGTCTTTTCCCCCATGCGTCTTTTACCTCCCTATTGATTTCTTCACTTTCCCTCCTACAACATGAATCTGTTTAATACATACTAGGTACTGTACCTAGTATTCATACTTGTCATCGGTCTTCACTCTACTGTTCCTCACACATGCATGTCCATTAGTTTCTAAATCTCACTTCGAATTCTCTCTTCATATTCAGTCTCATTGTAAATCTGATACGATGACCAAGACAAAGGTAGCAGAAAACGTCACTATAATGGAGAATGAAGGTTTGGATCTGTTGATCCCTGATAAACCGACGGTTATTTTCGAGGCTCGACTCCGAACATTTACTGAAGATGAATTGACCTCCCGACATTTAAGACAGGTACGAGAGAAGGAAATGCCGAGTTTCTGTCCTACAGTCTAACTGACTTACATTACCCTAGGCTCACAATCGACTCTCCAAACTTATTCAAGAGCCAGAAGTTGGAGATATCATTTGTAGCATTGATATTGATATATTGCCCCTTCTCGCTCGTAAGCCTTGCTTCATTACACGATGTTCATTACTTGGATAGTTTCTTATTCTGAAATCAACAGAGAAGAGTGAGAATTGGAAGCAATGGTCGAGCCAAGAGTTGGAATCTTTAGTACCAGTCGAAATCATCTCCGTCGAAAATCAGGAGAAACCAAGTCATATTACAATTCCAGATGTATTGAGCCGATTCTGTGTCTACAAGATGCATGGTGTTCCACCGCCGCCATCAAGTTCGTTCGAAGGATCCGATAGCACTAATCCAGATGATGATTATGATGATCCAGAGATTCCATCGGCCGAGGTTTTTGATATGCCTCATCATGATTTTGACGGATATTGGGAGGAGTAAGTTCTGAAATCCTGTTCATCAAATACTCTTCTCAACTGATACATGATAGGCTCATATTTGATCAAAATCACAAGGAAGATCTATCGTGGATGATATCAAACATGCGTACGTACAGTTTTCTTGGATTTTTAGTGCCGATGGATTTAATTGACAGTGAGTAGTCACTTTTTCTGCGGACAGCGGATCTGCAAAGAAGAGGATGAGTCCAATGGCTTTATTTCATGGTATGTACCAAGAGCCTGTATTCAAATAATGAGAGTGAAATCTAATGTTCATGGGGCTACCAATGACTGTCATTGCCATTTGGTAATGATCGTTAGGTGTTGCCTCATAAATATAGGTCCTCCAGGAACCGGAAAGACAACATTATGCCAAGCTATTGCACAAAGATTAGCCATTCGACTGGTCGAAACCTTTCCACATACGAAACTCATTCAAGTCAAGACGGCGACGCTCCTATCCAAGTACTATAGTGAAAGTGCGACCCAAGTCGATGATTTGCTCACTAAAGTCAAAATAATGTGTCAAAACGATCCACGGCGCATCATCATTGTATTGATTGATGAGGTTGAATCTATTGCTGTATCCAGGCACTCGGGTGTCATGCATGGAGAAGCTCAAGATTCATTACGAGCTACCAATGCTCTACTCACTGGATTTGACAGGGTCAGAGCTTGTCCAAACGTTGTGTTCCTGTCGACTTCAAATATGATCGATTGTCTTGACGATGCCTTTGTCGATCGATGCGCCATTCAAATCCCATTCCAACCACCGTCTGAAGAATCCCAATACAAAATATTGAAGGGGAGTGTGTTGGAGCTGGTGAGAAGACGCATAATCATAGCCGACGTATCGACGCTCATAGATTACACGCAACTGATACAATCCTGGCAAGAAGCCACGCTCTATTCGGAATTGCAAAACGATGCACCTACGGGAAAATTGCTCAACATCATCCGGCAACTCAACTCTCCCACAGCGAAGGGTAAGGTCGGCGTATCAGGTCGTTTCTTAACACAGGTGCCCGAGCAAGCCCTGATGAAATGCGCCAGACCCAACAAGACATTATCCTTGGATGTCGCATTGGACTGCATCAAGAAATTTGTGGAGGATTTACTGAGCGCGAGAAGTCAGAAGAGAAAGTCAGAGTCAGAAGAACAACCAGATGCAAAACACCACTGCTGCTGTCTTACAAAAAAAGACGAGTAATTTATAGGACTGGAGAGGGTGACAAGATGAAATGAGATTCGGATATCAATGAAAGACTGGCTGACATATAAGATGAGATGGAAAATTTGCATATTTCATGTAGCTAGAGCGCATTATATTGCATATTAATGGTAGTAATATAGACTGAGGGGCTCCTTGAAATACCTGCAGTAATAACTATCCAATCCAGTCATAGGGATCAAAAGAAGAGCTGGTAGAGTGAGTGGTAATAGTAAAAGTAGATTTTAGAGAAAGTTGACTCGAGAACTCAAAGAACATGATCGTAAATGGCTATGAGAACCTGATCCTGTGATAGATCATAGGGTAGGTAGGTACATATGGAATGAATGAATGAATGACAATAGATTGTACGATTGATACGTCCCTAGGTTGATTCTTGATACCTAATCAGTACCTACCTACCTACCTACCTAGATACCAAGTCTCAAGTACCAAGTACCAAGTCCGTGTTGTTTATTATATTGGGTTGGTAATGTGCGATGCGATGTGATGTGATGCGATGCGTGCTAAAGATTTGATGGAAGAAAGGGATAGCCCTAGGTTATGGGATGGGATGGGATGGGATGGGATGGGATGGGATGGGATGGGATGGGATGGGATGGGATGGGATGGGATGGGATGGGATGGGATGGGATGGGATGGGATGGTGGTAGGGTAGGGTAGGGTAATGTAGTGAGGAAAATGATGATGAGGAGGAGGAGGTCATCGTCATCATCGTCATCATCATCATCAACACCACACACACTCTTTGCAAATGAATCCAGGAGAGATATATGATACAATGTTGAATTCCATTCCTTACGCGGAGGGAAAGAAAATCTAATCTCATACAATACAATACAAAATCTAACGGTTGATGTATAGGAGGGTAGGTAGGTAGATAGGTAGATAGGTAGATAGGTAGATAGGTAGATAGGTAGGTAGGTAGGTAGGTAGGTAGATAGGTAGGTAGGTAGATAGGTATTGCGGTGCGGTGATGATTTGGATTTGGATTTGGATTTGGGAGATTGGGGGAGAGATTCAAATTGGGTTAGAGTAGATGAATGGAGTAGAGGGATGTAGTTGAAGGAATTGGGGTTAAAGATAGAGGAGCTGGAGAGCTTGATGAGTTGGGATTGGATGGGATGGGTTGGACCTCTCACTGCTAGAGGATCGTCATCATCTTGATCGTTCTTCTAAGTTCATCACCATCCATCCATTCATTCTATCGTATCGTATCGTATCGTATCGTATCGTATCGTATCGTATCGTATCGTATCGTATCGTATCGTATCGTATCGTATCGTATCGTCGTTTTATTTTACCTTGTGTTGCCTTCCTTTACTTTAATTTAATTTAACTAATTTTACTTTATATTAATCAAAGTAATTCTATTACTTCGCTTGAAGTACTGAGTAAGGTATAGGTAGGGTAAAGCAAGATAAAATAAAGGTATCGCGAAAATATAATGTTTAGGTGCAAAACATTTGGAAAAGGAAAGAAGAGAAAGGTATTGCGGATGGATGGATGAATGTATCAGGCAAAGTTAGAATCCAGATCCAGATCCAGATCCCGATCTAAATCCAAATCTAGACTCTCGTTTTTCCTTTCCTTTGATTTCCCTTTCCTCTTTTCCTTGATCGTCTTTTTGAGTCTTGAGTCTTGAGTCTTGAGTCACCCTCGTAGATCCATCCAGGGAGGAGGGAGGAACTCGCTCTTCCACTTGCACTTGCAATGGCCAACTTAAATCCTCAATGTCAATTTCAATCCCCATCTTAATCGTGTGTATATGTATGTGTGCTACTACCTACCTACCCACCCACTTCCAGCTAGGTACCTTGGATATTCAGATCCCTATCCTATCCTGTGATCCGGTCCGAACGGGCTGACTCTCTGTATATACCTAGGTACCTATACCTACTATACCTACTTAGCCCGAGGTATGTATGTGTGTGTATATATATAGTATAACCGAATAGCTAGCTGGGTCTGGACTGGTATGTACTCATTCATCCATCCACCCATCCACACAACAAACAACCATACAACCGCAAAACAACCCCCATACAAGCAAGCCCGCCCGCCCATGAACCCTCCCCCCCAACTCAAACTCCCAGCAAAAAACCCTCCAAACCCTCCTAATCTCCAAATCCTCCAATCTTTTCCAAGACAAGACCGCGTTTTCGATTTGATGTTTTAAGGTGGCTGTATAGATAGGTAGGTATGGAAAGAAAGGGACCGGGGGAACCGGGAGGCACGGATTGGATTTTTTTTCTTTTCTTTCCATGATATGATATGATATGATGGAGTGAGTGTGTGAGTGAGGTATTTCCTCTCCTTTCATTTAGGCATCAAAATCAAAATCAAAATCAAAACCGAAGAAAAGAAAAGAATGGGATGGGATGGGATGGGATGGGATGGGATTTGCAATCATTACCTACACCAGTAAGTGCCTTGCCTAGCTGAGCCTAACCCAGCCTAGCCTAGGTAGCGATGAATGAATATGAACATTTGATATTGATATTGATATTGATGAGAACGAGTTGTATGTAGGTACCTATCTTACCTACCTAGGTATATATATATATATATATATTTAGTGACTGTTATTATTATTATTATTTTTAGTATTATTGGGTTGATTGATCGATCGCTCGCGTTACATTTACATTTAACATTTATATCGTTTTTTGTACCTACAGTCGCTGCATGGGCCTGAAGGATTCTGTTCTATTTTATTCTCGTTTCCGAGGAGCCCTCTCTCCCTAGCTACCTATCTAGCTACTCAAGAGATCGAGAGAGAGAGAGTGTGTGTGTGTGTGTATGTGTATGTGTGTCTATTTTACGTATCTATCTACATATTCCCGATGATATCTACTATCTAGGGTATCTACCTAGGGTTGGTTAGTTAGCTGGGCCTTTGACTCATCTCTCCATCTCTCCATCTCTCCATCTCTCCATCTCTCCATCTATCCATCGTGTAACTGTAACTATAACCGTAACCGTAACCAAACAAACCACAAACCACAAACCACAAACGACATTTCCAAGCCACCCTCAAAGTTTTATTCGAGGTGAGGTGATATCGAAAGGAAAGATGCATGGCTGGATGGATAGATGGATGGATTGGATAGATGGAAGAAAGAATGTGAGGGTGTCTGATCTATGGAAATACTATTGTATAATGGAGGTTCGTGATGTGATCCTACAACGCTTCTAATCTCGACGAGGGGATTGGTCACGATAGGTAGCTAGCGATCATTCAGGAGAGAGAGAGGGGGGGTTGCAAGCGGCCCGGTTCGATGCAGTCAGTCAGTTACTGTAGATTTTTCTGAGATGTGACAGATTGATGGGTGTTTTTTTTGGTGGTGGTGGTGGTGATGGTTGTGCGCTGCCCAATGTTCACCTTGATAGTAAGTATGTAGTTCATTTTGATACATATGGATACCTATTTACTCGCCGTCTTTTTCCCCATCCGAGTCCATACCCTGGACCTCAACGGGGTAATGGATATTGTAGATCATGTACATGGAAATGTAATCTACCGGAGGTGTATCGCCGCACCTCACCTACAGGCTACAGGCTACATTACAGGGACCATGGTCGATCAGATAGATCAGATCAGCAAACGAGGTTGTTTTTCGCACGACTCGATGCGATTCGATTCGGGAAAACCCGGCTCAGCAATTGGGTGGATGGGATGGATGGATGATGGATGGGTGAATTGCCAGAGCGGACCCGGGAATTGATCGTTTGGATATTGGAATTGGATGGGTTGGATTGGATTGGATTGGGTTGGAGATTGAGCCATTTTCTTTTGTCTCTTGAATATGGATTTTGATGTTTGTGTGGTGTGTGTATGTGTGATGTGTGTGTGTGGTTGATAATCTTGATAACTGGGGGTAGGGTAAAGAAAGCATCAATAAGCATACGAAGCACGCACGCGTTTGGAGGGGCGTTGTTGAATGGTTGGTTAAAGTTAGGTAAGTTAAGCAGGCTGGATCTTGGGTAGACTTTGTAGGTTGTCAGGGGTCAAGCTGTACTGTGGCTGAGGAGATCTAGGTTGTTCGCCAAGTTTCTTTGACGTGGTACTCTCTGTCACAATAGTGTTACTCGGCCTTGGATATCGCAGGTTTGAATGGAAGGAAGTCAAGGAAGAGAAGAAGAAAAAGAAAAAGAATAATAAAAAGAATAATAAAAATGCAGCCACCACCTTGATGAAGGTTACGGAATCCTCGGTACATACCTATCTACATTGTAACCTACCCAACGTACCAAGGATATGGATAATATGTTTTTCGAATCTCGATACTGTAGACCTGGTGCCACTCATTCCTACTGGTCATACTATTGATGAATCCGAGCTTATGAAAAAGATTTGGGTGTGAAGTAAAGAAAGTCAAGACTCGATACGATACACGAGTCCGATATAGTGGGTGGGAAGAAGAGTTAATAATAGAGTTTTGGGTTGGATTGAGTTCTTGAGTTCTTGGGTCTCGTCAAGACTCTCGAGTACATCCCACCATCACCACCTCCACCACCACCATCATCATCATCATCATCCTCTTATCTTGGTTGAACCTGGCTGTGTGGTTGGTGGGATGGATTGGCTAGAATTATCAAGGAATACTTAGTTACTAAGTTACTAACTAACCTGTACCTCACCCCCCTCTTTTAGCGGTTGTACAGTCAGAATACAGGTAGCTAAGGAAGTAGCACAAAAGTTACCTACCTACCTAAGTACTGAACTAGCTAGACGGTGTCTAGTGTGTGTGTAGGTAGTCCTAGTAAAGAGATTTGACTACTTATTAGGTATACTCCGTAGAACAGAAAATACACATTATACATATTGATGATTTAATTGGCACAGATATTCGCAGTGAGTTTCCTGGTGTGCGTGTATACCTACCTCCCAGCCGGTATTATTCCCATCGATGTGGAAGAAGGAGGGGAAAAAGTAGGAAAAGAATGCGGCGGGATGTGGATTCACATTGCATATGAATCCATGTCATTTTGGTCGAACTTCCCATAGTGCCTGACGTAAATTCAATGGACAATGGGATAAAATGCTCCGGTATGAGATAATTTTTGATTTTATGAATGGATGAGGGAAATGTCTAGAAACTGCTAGGTGAGGTGGTAATATACCTGAATTCTCTCAAGAGAATTAAGAGAATTGAAACAATTTTTACCAATTTACCAATTTTTAAGCTTCTTCATATTGAGTATTATCCTATCTACCATCTACCTACCTTACCGTCGATTATCACGAAGATATTGAGGTTTTATTATTTTTATTGATGTAACGAACCACCGAACTACCTACCTAGGTACTTACACCAATTCAACCTACTAGGTCATTACATACACACACACACATACTATTTAGTGTGGTACGTACATTATACCTATACCTTATAGCTTTCTCAATCCCAAACTCTCTTGCTTTTACATTTCCCCAATTGCATTTGCCAAATTGCATTTACCAATTGACTATCGACTATCGACTATCGACCTACCAGAAACGTTGGCTTGTGAGTTTGAACAAAGTGTATGGGTATGGATTCTTCTATTCTTGTATCCTCATCATCCTCCTACTGGTCCGGCAATATCCTCCCTTGTCCTCAAGCTTCCCCTCCATCCATCCATTCACACCTCTTGAGAAACATTTTACTGACAGGACAAACCTTCAAATACAGCTCAGCTCCTCCTTGATCAAACGCATATCAATTCTTGCTTCTGTCCTCTCCATCCTCATACATATACATACAAACCGACATATACAAACATACAAACATACAAACAAACATACAAACATACCTACCTACGCACCTTCATACATACATCTCAATACATCTCACAACCAAACTTAATTCCATACCGGTACTTTGAAATCCGGAAGAACCTTACTATTCTACCGAACATACCGGCCCCACCCCACCATCTACTACTACATTACCTACTAGGTCCTGCCCCTCATTCGAAGTTAGATCTCAGATAAAGAATTGTTACATTGTTAAATTGTTGCATCGTCACATCGTCACATCGTCACATCGTTACATCGCATACCTGGGTATTAGCACGAAGCACATGATTGCGCGATTCCCAATTGTCAAGACAAAATATACCGAATTTCATTCTGCCCCTCCATTTTTGAAGGTCTCCTAAAAGCTTTCATCCTTCATCATGACCGTCTTTGTCGTTTCACTGTGAGTGTTTTTTCTTAACATGTTTGATTATTACGCAGCTTCAAGTATACGTTCGGAACCCCGCATATGGTGTACTTTGATTTGGCAGATTTAGGTCATGCATGGAAAGTTGCGAATCAGAGATTGGTCTTGTGGTGATTTTGAGCTAGCTTTTTCTTCATGTCAAAAACTGACAGAGCTCTCTTTCACATAGATTTCTCCCAAATACAATCAACTTCAAACTCCCTTCGACCAATTCTCGCCCCCCTACCAGATCCAACCTACACCCAGATGCCAAGACCAATCCACCTCGCCCCGGACGTTCAGAGGCTCTTAAAAGAGCTACTACCAGAATTGATACTGGCGGCAAGCCTAGTCTTTTCGCTCATCAGAAAGATATTACACCCCCAGCAACACCAACATTACACGATGTCGATCATGAAAAGTTCTTTGCGCAGACCGAATTATCAGGTCTGAAAGCCTCCCTTCCGATACAAGAGAACCAACGTTCCATAATCGCGCCTAGCGATCCTCATTCACCAGCATGGGGTGCGGGAAAGATGTTCAACCAACCACGATCCAGGGCCAGTTCCCCACCTCCTGCAGATATTCTCAAGCATAATAAGATGAAGGAGAAGGCAGAGCTTCTCGGCAGCGCTGGGATTCGCCAACCACAATATAGAGGACGAAGTGACAGCCATGATAGAGTATTCGCAAACGCCGAATGGGAAGTTGAGCCAGCGGAGCAAGGAAATGGGGGTCTAAGAAATGCTGTACAAGCTGCAGTTAGAAGTGGAAACCTTGAGGATAAAATTTGGGTGGGTACCCTAGGAATGCCTACGGATGCGCTCGAACACACTCAGCAAAAGAAGGACATTGAAGATCGCCTGGCTACAGAGCACGATTCATTGACTGTCTTCTGTAAGGATAGTGATTTCGATGGCCACTACACGCACTATTGCAAACAAATCTTGTGGCCGGTCTTTCACTACCAAATTCCCGATAATCCCAAAAGCAAGGCTTACGAGGACCACTCTTGGGTTTATTATGTCAAGGTAAACCAAGCCTTTGCAGACAAGATCGTGAAGGAATGGAAGAGAGGTGATGTTATCTGGATTCATGATTACCATCTTCTATTGGTACCTTCAATGATCCGCAAGAAGCTTCCCGATGCTAAGATTGGGTTCTTCCTTCATGTTGCATTTCCATCTTCGGAAGTTTTCCGATGCTTGGCGGTTCGTAAAGAGTTACTTGAGGGTATGTTGGGAGCAAATCTTATCGGGTTCCAAATCCAAGAGTATGCACGCCATTTCTTGCAAACCTGCAGCCGAATCTTAATGGTTGAAGCCACGAATGATGGTATCCAACTTGAGGATAGATTCATCGATATTGTCAATCTCGCGATTGGAATTGATCCCGTTGCTTTGGATATGAATCGCGCCGACCCTAAAGCTACCCATTGGTTGAATACGATGCAAGAAAGATATCGTGGCAAGAAGCTCATTGTGGCACGAGACAAGTTAGATCATGTACGAGGTGTGCGACCTAAGCTTTTGGTGAGTTTTCAGTTTGCTCCATTTTCGGCTTTTAGATACTTCATGATGCAGATGTAGTAGTGAAATCCTTCCTGAACAATTACTGAATCTTTATTTTGCAGGCATATGAGCTCTTTCTCAATAAATATCCCGAATGGCGAGACAAGGTTGTTCTTATTCAAGTAGCAACCTCTACCACAGAGAATGCTGAACTCGATGCAACCGTTTCAGATATTGTTACTAGAATCAACTCTTCATGGGCCAATCTTGCTTACCAACCCGTCGTCTACCTGAAGCAAGATATCATCTACGCCCAGTATCTGGCTTTACTCACAGTTGCCGATGCTCTGATGATTGCTAGTCAGCGTGAAGGGATGAACTTGACATGTCATGAGTATTTGTTTTGCCAAGATGGCAAGTTTGAAGGCCACAATAAGCATGGCTCTCTTATCCTCAGTGAATTCACTGGTAGTTCTTCCATCTTTGGCGGCAATGAACTTTCCGTAAATCCTTGGGATTATCGTCAATGCGCCGATGCAATCAAACAAGCCCTAGAGATGGGGGATGAAGAGAAAGAAGAACGATTCAAGAAACTTCATGCAGCTGTCATGCATCATACTGGAGAGCATTGGTTTAATGAATTCCTTCACCGTCTTGATAAGGTGTACGATGAGCAGCATAAGAGAGATACGACATCCGTTCCTCGTCTCTCGATCAATATGCTTGGTCAAAAGTATCAGAAATCGGAGCGCAGACTTTTCATTATTGATTATGAAGGGACTTTGGCATCATGGGGCTCTCCGAGCAGCATTATCTTAACAAGTCCACAAGTAAGTAATACTCAAAAACTTGTCGTTGGGCAAAGCTAATACCATATAGCGCACAATCGATACTCTCAATGACATTCTGCAAGACGAAAGAAATACAGTCTATGTAATGTCAAGTAGACAACCAGAAGAGCTCGACCGTTTGTTCAAACGAGTCCCACGTCTTGGTCTCATTGCTGAAAACGGATGTTTCCTCAAACAATTTGGAACTTCAGAATGGACCGAGATGGCCGACCCTGAGAAGATGCGAGCTTGGAAGGATTCGGTAGAAGGCATCATGGCTTACTATACAGAACGAACACCGGGATCTTGGATTGAGACGAGACATTGTAGCTTGATCTTCCATTACAAGAATGCAGAAGACTTCGAAACGGCAACTCGACAAGCAGGTGACTGTGCAAGTCACATTAATGATGCATGCGAGGAGCAAAGAGTCAGAGCTATTCCTCTTGAAGGTATGCCTTTCTAATCTTTTGTTGCGAAATCTTATTAATATTTAATTTAGGAGCCGTAGCAGTAGAACCCATTGATTGGTCAAAGGGTACAGCTGCCATGAAGATCTTCGAAGGCCTTGCGAAAGATATGGCACCAAATGATGAGCATACTTCCCCTGTCGATTTCTTGCTGGTGATAGGTGATGGTAGAGATGATGAAGTTATCTTCCGATGGGCCAATGAGTTGGGTAGAGAAAAGAAGGTTGATAGTGTTACAACTGTCAGTTTGGGTATTAGGAATACTGAGGCTGGGTATACGCTTACACAGGGCGTTACTGGTATGTGTCTCCGAAAACATGATTACGAGATTAATTACTAATATTCGCCTAGGCGTCCTAACGGCTCTACAAAAACTTGCCCAGTTATCTTGAGAACGATCTATGGCGTTTTTCTATGAGCAAAGCAAGACACGCCTGAGAGGCAGGGGTTTTTGGAAAAGGAAAGGGATACACTGAGAAGATGATATAGATGATTTAATGAACGAAATGGATGGTAATTACACGAAGGGGGCATAGCGAGGGCGTTTTTCTTTTTCTTTTAATAGTTTTTGTTTTTTTTTTTTTGAATTTATCGAATCGAATCAAATCGAATGATTTAATAGAGAGAGAGAGAGAGAAGCAAGTATACGAGACGAGACGCGAGATGAGCGAAGAAGAGAAGAGGGATTATACACAATGATATACACATATGATATGATATGACGGCGTAATTTTTTGGGGTTTTTTTAGCCAAGGGAATGGAAGGAAAGAAGGAAGGAAGGAAGGAAGGAAATATAACACTCTACTTTTTTTGACGATGACGAGGACGATTTATTTATTGAATTTTGTGATGTTGTGATGTTATGATATATATATTTATTGTAATTATTTTATCTGTAGGTCGATCTGTGGGTTGATGTTGATGGTGATGTTGATCTAGATGTTCCGGAGAAGAAAGGAAATTATACCGATTACCTAGGGAGCGGTATTTCACTTGATTGCACTTCACTTTTATAGATAGGATAAGATAGGATAGTACCTAGATACAACAGGTACAAGTAAGATTAAGGATAAGATTAAGAATAGGGATAAGATAAATATCAAGATAAATATCAAGATAAATATCAAGATTAAGATTAAATTCTGCGTTTGAGTTTGAGTTTACGAATAGACTAATAGACTAATAGACTAATCGTACAGTACCTAAGAAAAGCCGGCTTCATTAGGTATCTAGTCTAGGTATCTAGGTATCTATCTAGGTAGGTAGCAAAAGTAGTAAAAGAAAGAAAATAACCCAACTCCAATTCCAAGGTTCCAAAGGAACGTATAGTATAAATCACGGGGGTATATCCATCCTATCCATCCTATCCAATAGATCCAACTCCTGGTATTTCTATTATATCCATCATATCCATCATATCCAATCCAATCCAATCAAACAAACAAAACAATACCAGCAAGATCGTTTTGTTTCTCGTTTCGTTTCTCATTTCGTTTCTCATTTCGTATCGTTTCCTGCAACTCCCACTCCCACTCCCACTCCTGGTCTTTCTATCCAATCCAATCTAATCCATCAACTATTAATATTATTATCCTCCCCGTCCCCCTTTCTCCCCCCCTTCTCCTCTTTCTCCCCTTCCCTTCCCAAAACCCAAAATTCAAAATTCGAAAATACAGAAAAGAATCGAAAAAAAAACAAAAGAAAACAAACAAAAGAAACAGCAAGAAAGTTTGTATAATATCCCATATCCCATATCCCATATAACACCCACCCATCGACCTTTCATCTCCCATCTAGAATATCATATCAAACCTATCGCCCTCACCCTCACTCCCACCCTCACATCTCACATCTCACATCTCTCATCCATCATCCCCCATCACTTCCCACCCGATCCCAAGATCCTCTAACTGTTCGCAATAAATGTACTCGTGGATACAGTAAAGATTGTAGTCTTCGTGATCGCACTCGTGACCACTGAAATCGTATTACTGCCGACACTCGTAATGGGTGTTGATGTTGGCGTTGATGTTGGCGTTGATGTTGATGTAACCGCAGAAAGAAGAAGGGATATTAAAGAATTTGGAACTTGAACCAAGGTGGATGAAGACCCACCGTAAACAAAAGTGAACATGCCAAGTTCAGAACTCTCTGTCGATTTTGATGAGGTGGAAGTAGCTGGAGTAGTTAAAATAGTTGAAGATTTCGATGAGGTCGAAATAGTTGAAGCAGTTGACGCAGTTGAAGCAATTGAAGCAATTGAAGTAGAAGCAGTTGAAGTAATTGAAGTAATGGTTGAAGATTTCGATGTGGTCGAAGTAGTTAAAGTGGTTGGAGGAGTTAAAGTGGTTGGAGGGGTTAAAGTGGTTGGAGGAGTTAAAGTGGTTGAAGATGTTAAAGTGGTTGGAGGAGTTAAAGTGGTTGGAGGAGTTAAAGTAATGGTTGAAGATGTTAAAGTGGTTGGAGGAGTTAAAGTGGTTGGAGGAGTTAAAGTAATGGTTGAAGATGTTAAAGTGGTTGGAGGAGTTAAAGTGGTTGGAGGAGTTAAAGTAATGGTTGAAGATGTTAAAGTGGTTGGAGTAGTTAAAGTGGTTGGAGTAGAAGCAGTTGAAGATTTCGATGAGGTCGAAGCAGTTGAAGCAATTGAAGTTGAAGCAGTTGAAGATTTCGATGAGGTCGAAGCAGTTGAGGCAGTTGAAGCAATTGAAGTTGAAGCAGTTGAAGATTTCGATGAGGTCGAAGCAGTTGAAGCAATTGAAGCAGCCGAAGCAGCCGAAGCAGTTGAAGCAATTGAAGATTTCGATGAGGTCGAAGCAGTTGAGGCAGTTGAAGCAATTGAAGCAATTGAAGTAGAAGCAGTTGAAGATTTCGATGTAATCAAAGCAGTTGAAGCAGTTGAAGCAATTGAAGCAGTTGAAGCAATTGAAGCAGTTGAAGCAATTGAAGCAGTTGAAGCAGTTGAAGCAGTTGAAGCAGTTGAAGCAATTGAAGCAGTTGAAGCAATTGAAGCAGTTGAAGCAATTGAAGCAGTTGAAGCAGTTGAAGATTTCGATGAGGTCGAAGTAATTAAAGTTGCTGAAGAAGTCGGAGGAGTTACTAACTTAGCTGAAGTAGCTGCAGTCATCTTTGAGCTAGAGATCAACGACTGTGGCTGTGACGTGCTCGAAGTAGGAGGGCTAGCAGTACCAGTCCCGGCCCCAGTACCAGTAGTGGCTCGAGAAGAAGAAGAAGTCAAACCGGATACGCTGGCGCTGCTGCTGCTGGTGCTTTTGGCGATAGAACTGCCATTAGCGATATTACTTCCCGCACTCACCGCCGCACTAACCACTGCACCCACCGCACTCTCCAGCGCACTCAACGCCCCACTCAACGCGGCACTCTCCGCGCTATCCGTAGCGTTGCCCTTAACCTGCTTCTTCACATTATCCTGAAAAAAGCTCCCACCATCCTTTTCCGCCATATTCATTGTATTTCCCGGCGGGAAATACTCACACACTACATACCAACCCTTCGCAATTGTCGCATTCGAATCCGCCACATTTGGACAATTCGTTCGCCCGCATCCAACAGATGTCGTGTCTGACCAGACTAATTGTGTGAAATCGTTGGTTTCTTGGTTGTAGCCGGGGTTTTGGAAGGAGTAATTGAGACGTTCGAGACCCCAGGAGTCGACGGCGACGGTGGGGTTGGAGAATCCTTCGGCTCGGTTTTCGCCAGATAATAAGTTCTGTGTTGGGGGAGGGCCGGTTAGCTAGTGGTTAGTGGTTTGGGAGTTTCATTATATTCTGTTATAATATCAAGAGAGAAAGTCGGGTTTGAGAGATAAAGGAGAAAAACACAGCAGACATACAGATTGATTGAAAATACAATGCCTCGACCAATCAAGGGCCAATTTTGCACTAGTCTCATTCCAGATCAGATCACTAACATTATGTTGTTCGCGATAGAAATTATGTGCAGAGAGTATGTCGATTTCGAATTGAGAATCTGAGATGTAGGATGAATTGGATGGAGATTGAGAAGATTGAGAAGTCGGTGAGGGTGCGACTGAGGTTGCGCTTGTTGAAGTGATTGTGGTTGTTGATGTGTCGACGGTTATGGTTTCTGCGGTTGCGACTGAGGTTGCGCCTGTTGAAGTGATTGCGGTTGTTGATGTGTCGACGGTCATGCTTTGTGCGCTTGCGAGGCCTAGGGAGGGTATGATAAGAGATATGCAAAGGATATGGGGGAGGAGAGCTGTGGGTAATAGGGAGAAGGAGAAATGCATCGTGATTTGAGTTTGAGCGTCCTTGGCTCAGTGGTATTTGGATTTGATCTTGTAGTAAGTTGGGTTTGTGTAACCTGAATGGTATTTGATCTTGTGGTAAGTTGAGAAGAAGTGTTTTGGTAAATTCAGGAAGGTAGGAAAAGGAAATAGTGTATATCGATGCACTAAGAGACTGAGTCATATTCTAATTATAGAAATCAAATACTTATCGATCAAAAATCAAAAACAAGAAAAGAAAAACAGTGAGTTAAAATTGATGATGAGTCAATGAGCCTCAAAATCTTATCATACATCATACCTCACCTCGAACCTCCAGTCCTAAAAACTCCTCTCCTTACCTTTTACTCCAATCCCGTCCAGTCTCTCTAGTTTCAGTTTCGCCTGTCCCTCCACTCGGAATGTGTGAGCCAGTGAACCAAGGGACCAGAGAAGTAGTAAATATCCAATAACACATATCAAACATCCAACATCCAACATCATCTGCTCACATAGCTCAAAAGAACCGGTGGCCATTCATTCACTTCAATCGTGGCTCGCCTGGGGATTGGTACCATCTACCCATAACACAATAAAACAACACTCCCAAAACCATGAGAGAGGAAACCACTGGGCACTACTCATCTGCTTCACTATCCACACATTTTTGTATTATTTTTATATCTTGTTTGGTTGCGTGTTTCGCAAAGCTTGGTTGGTTAGGACAAGAACTCATGTCCAAAAGAGAGCAATGAGTAAGCAAAGAAGCGCTTTGCGCCTCAAGGGGCTAGCAATACCTGGGGTAAATGTATAGATAAATCAAAAAGGGAATCTTAAATTCAACGTCCGGGCAGAGCCGATGTTCTAATTTTATATAGACACAGAGACATTATTATGAATGCTAATGCCAAAAGCCACTTAACGCCATCCTTCTTTTGTTTTTGGCCGATTTTGGGTCATGATTGCATAGTGTTCGTTACCTACTTATGGTAATTTATCCACATTGCCATTTAGACCATTCGTACCATTTGTTTCCGAAGTTGTGAAATCTTGAATGTCCAAATTTTCGACGATCTTGTTCCAACCAAAAGTGTCCTTGATTTTTCCAGCTTGGATACCTTTGAGGGTGGTAAGTAATTTGGTGCAGATGACACCAGGGTCTTCGGAGGATGAGGGGATGTATTCAGTGGTTTTGGAGTCGGAGTGGCGGGTTATGGAGCGGATTGGAACAATAGCGGCGGCGGTACCAGCGGCCATTACTTCGGTGAAGGTGGGAAGTTCTTCATATTTAATCTGTGATGGGAGGGTGTTAAGATTGGTGGAATCGGAGATTGTTTCAGGAAGACAAAAATGTGAAGAGTTAAAGGGGACAGGGGAAAGAGAAACTAACCGAGCGAACTTCCGTCTTCCACCCAAAACTCTTTCCAATTTCCAAAATACTATCCGAAGTCACACTTGCAATAACATTCTTACTATCGGGCACCACCAATGTAATATTGTCTCCATCCTTCTTCGCACCAATAAATCCACTGGTGGAAAACTCGTCGATTTCGCTGCGCGTTTGACTATCCAAATGTAATGTAATACCATAACCCTCGTTTCTCGCTTTATCACTCCATCTCAACACAGGTGCATAGTTTCCGCCAACCTTTGCACTTCCAGTTCCGTGTGGGGCGGAACGATCAAATTCTTCAAGAATTAAGGCCTTCACTGGATGTGCACCATGGTAGACACCTACTGGCAGGACATACACACAGAATGTATATTCCTCTGGGGGACTTAATCCCAACTGTGCGCTGGATCCAAAAATCAAGGGACGGATATACATGGCAGCCCCTGTCTCATGCGGTGGTACATATTCAGCATTTAGGGAAACAGCAGCATGAACACAGTCCATGAATACATTCTCGGGAACGGGAGGGATGGAGATGAATTCTGCGGAGTGAACTAGACGAGCAGCGTTTTTGGTAGGGCGGAATATGGTTATTGAGGAGTCTCCGGGGGTACGGAAAGCTTTAATTCCTTCGTAGGCTTGTTGACCATAGTTTAGGGCAGGGGACATGCCGTGGAGGCGGATGTAGGGATCAGTGACGAATTTTGGGGGAGACCATTGGCCGGTTTTGATGGAGTAGTGGGATTCGATGTGGCCGTTTACTGGAGGGAGGGTTAGCTTTAGTTGAAAGAGGTGATTTGAAGCATTCGAATGAGTAGCTGGGAGATGGGGAGTAGGAACTTGAATATTACCTTCACGGACCTTGAAGCCAATGTCGTTCCAGTCAATTGTGTTGACGGGGGGTGGAGGGAATGCCATATTGAGTGTTGAAGGTATTATATAAATGAATTAATTGGAAATTCAAGAGAGTTTGAAGTTGAAGTGAGACAGCAAAGTATTTGAACGGTTGTAGGATTTTAAGGTTATTGATATTGATGTTTCTTTCAAACCTTGTCTGTCACGACTCTCGGAGAAGTAGGCCAAGCTCCAGCTCAAAAATATTTCATGTTTCCGAGCTCGGAGAACGCGGGGCAAGAATGACGGAATGCTCCGAGTCGTACCTGACCTGACCTGGCCCAAATAAATGGGTGGGTGGAGAAATCTCTTATATAAGGTTAGCCAATGGGATGGCGGTTTATGATGAATATGAAACAATTGGGTTGAGCGAATCAGAGTCTTGGATTTAGATTATTATTATTTGAGGGAGATAGGATGAGGATGAGGATGAGGATATTCAAATAATAGGTAGGTAAAGTTATCATGAAAAGGTCGGGTGTTGTTATTTATGTACCAAGAAGTTGGGATGAGAAGGAATGAATTATTGAGTTTCCGTTTCTGATTATCTTTCTTCGCTCGTTTGAATGAATATTTGACTTTTTCATCTCTACTTCTTTTTCTCCTTTGTTGCTGACATCTCAATCAACACTGAACCATTTCCATCCTTCCATCCATCCATCCATCATAAAACATTCGGAGCCGACTTCATATTGTAAAGTCAGCCTTCCTTCTGCACAGTCAGCCAACCATACCATACCTAAAAGTAATCATCAATACGAATCGCATACCAGTTTGAGCACAGCACAACATGGCTAGGAAACCACATTTCACTCTTGCGGGAATAGCTGTAGCCGCTTTCCTGTGCATATTCTTTGTGCTCACATCGCGCAATCAAAATCATGGAACCAGAGCTGTAGATTATGGCACAGAGAGCGAATATAACGCTGAATTCCCTTTGGATAAAACGCCAATTCTCGTCGATGACAATGTTCTTCATGGGGCTGCCACTGCTCCTAAGATCGAAAATGCTACCCTCAAGTAGGTGTTTCAAATCTGCGAATGGTTGTTGGGTTTATATTCCTTTGTTCAATACTAACAACACCCCTTTAGAGCAGAACTCGGCCACGCAGCTTGGAAAGTCTTACACACGATGATGGCTAAATTCCCCGACAAGCCAACAGAAGAAGATAGCTCAGCCCTAAAATCCTATATTCATCTATTTGCGCGCCTCTATCCTTGTGGCGACTGCGCGCGACATTTCCAAGGATTGTTGAAGAAATACCCTCCGCAGGTGGCAACGAGGAGTACGGCGGCAGCGTGGGCTTGTCATGTGCATAATGAGGTTAACAAGAGATTGAAGAAGGAAATCTTTGATTGTAGTAAGATTGGGGATTTTTATGATTGTGGGTGTGCTGAGGATGGGGAGCCTGAGAAGACGGGGGAAGGAAAGACGGGGAAGGGAAAGACGGAGGTTAAGAAGGGCGAGAGGGAGGGTTTTACGCCGTTGGAATTGGATAAGGAAGGGTAGGTTTATTCTAGGGATTGTGTATTTTGTTTGGGGAATACTGCTAATTTCGTGATTGTAGTTTGACTCGAGGAGGTTAAGCTCCAGAAGAGATTGATCGTGTATCAAAAGTCTCCGTCGGCTGGAGACTTGTTATTAATAAAACCTGGAAGAACAAAGAGCTTGCCGCCGATCTACTACATACGTACTATCCAGGCCGTGTACAATCAAAATTTGAGGTCAGGCAACCTATCGAAGTGTGGCGTTGGGTAGAGTTTGGAGTATTGGGGTATTGTTATACGGATTGGAATAGGCAAGGGATATTTCAATCAAGTTACTTGGGATAATCCGTTTGTATAAGTTGTAAACAAATAGTCTGTATATAATCATTTGCCAAATCTTGGGAAGTCTGCCTAGTACCTAGGTATGTATACAGTATATACCTACTCATCAATGGTTCGCACTTAGGCGGCCCCCTAAGGAAGCTCACCGGGAGTGAATTAAACATGAGCCCAGTGATAACGGGAGTAGCCAAGCTTAAATCACTATCGCCACGTGATTTGCCTCACCTTCGCGCTTGCTTGCCTTGCCTCGCGTCTAAGGTCTGCCTGTTCCAGAGCTTCATCAAATCGGTAGCTCATCTTCCATTTCCAACGAACATAACGATTAACGATTTCGCATTTGTTTTCCTGCTTACCTCAAATTTAAAAAGATCAATATTAAAGCTTTCAAGATGGAGTTTGGAAACACAGGAATGTTGAATGAAGGTATTTGGGTTTGAGACTCAGTTACCAATAGAGTTATAGCTAACGGGAGCTTCTTGAAGATGGAATTCATGTCGATATGGATCGTTTGAAGAAGGGAGAAGTCAAGTAAGATAGTCTTGCCCTATATTTTGAGCTTTACTAACAAAATATGATAGCTTAGGAACTTCTATGTAAGAGGCCTTGAGACCACGATAAACAGCAACATACAATTGAGAGCAGCGTTGACATTCATTGCAGTATGGCCATAAACTTCAAAGATGGTGTTATTTTGGGTCAGTTCTTTGGATACAAGATCTGCGGGGTAGAATATTTACTGATGGATGGATTGAACAGGTGCGGATAGTAGAACAACCACCGGCGCATATATCGCAAATCGAGTTACGGACAAGCTCACCCAAGTTCATGATACGATTTGGTGTTGTCGATCGGGGTCTGCGGCTGATACTCAAGCTGTTGCGGATATTGTTCATTACCAGTTGGGAATGTATGGAGTTTTGAATGGCAGAACACCAACTACACAAACGGCTGCCGCCATGTTCCAAGAACTCTGCTACGATAACAAGGATCAACTGAGGTATGAATGACGTTCAACTCCGGCTTCCACGTTCTAATTCGGATGTAGTGCCGGTTTGATTATTGCGGGTTGGGATGAGCGACACGGAGGTCAGGTATACTCGATACCATTAGGAGGATCGTTACACAAGCAATCTTATGCTATTGGAGGTTCTGGGTCGACATATATCTACGGATACTGTGATGCAAATTGGAAGGAGGGCATGGAAGAGGCTGATGCTGTTGACTTTGTCAAGGGCGCATTACAGGAGGCTATTAAGTGGGATGGGAGTTCCGGAGGTGTCATCAGAATGGTGGTTTTGACTGCCAAGGGAGCAAACAGGCATCTCTACCTACCAGACACGAATTATACTGTTCGTCATCAATAGATGATGAACGAATGTACGAATAGAACTCGACAATAATACCACGGAGTTTACTCAATTCGATGATTTGCAGGGTTTCATGGCGATCAATGGGAGAAAGTTGCATTTATTCGAAGCGGTGAGATTAAGAATAGGAAGATTCTCATGTATGGCTGGCTCGCTCCGAATCCAATCGTGTCACATTTCTTCTAGAACCTCGGGAAGTTTGATTTGATATTTTAAAGTGTTACAACGTGTATGATTGTCACACAGGACAATCTAAATGAAGAAGATTCGATAGGTTTTCCTTGATGCTTCTAGTGATATGAAATTAAAGGTACTTCCGCATCGACCCGTGGATGTATTCTGTTCTACCCGTGGTTACTCTTGAATCTTGATATGCTTTTTTGGGGTGGGAATGGAAGCGACAACTCCAACCGTTGCTCGGGTTAGATGTAAATGCGAGGCTCAGCTCAGGCTCAGGATGAAAGTGGAACGGACTCTGAATATCAATTGGATTTACCAGTATGATACCTGTATTTGTTGGAGTCGTGTAGTTGCTGGAAGCTTTTTCTCGACCTTCTCGAAATGTATAAATAAATCAATCTCTCTCGTTCCCTTCCTTGTACCCCGTCATCGTAGAGGGAATTCATGGATGGTGGTACGGTACCAGGACTTCATTAACCAGATCTGTCGACCTGGGGCGTTTCCCTTGGAGGCGATTCATTTTAGCCAAATGATACTCATTTCATATATCATGTGCATACCATACTAATCATTGTCATCTCTTTAGGTTCCTTTCTTATTAGGTAGGTGGTAGGTAGGTATTTATTAGATGGGAAGGAAATAAAAGTACAAGTATAGATACCTAGGTACCTACCTAGATATGTATTTTTATGTATCTTATCTAGATCAAAGGCTTCTTGAATCTATACCTAGACATTCTTTTTCTTTTCCCTTTCTTCTTCTTTTCCTTTATAGTACCTTAAAGAGTGGTATATAGTTAGTAATTTCACCATCACCTTATCTTGCTAGATACTGAATCCAATCCCATCCAATTCAATCCAATTCACTTTTTATTTATTTATTTATACATTTTATTCTATTTATTGTTATTATTATTGATTGATTGATTGATTCCTTTTCTTCTGTTTGTTTGAGTGTGAAGGATTCCTCCATAGGTACCTTAGGTATTCAACCCAATTCAGGTTTCTCAGGCTTTTGTCCGGGCATTCGTCATTGCTATCGACTTAGCCCATCCAGGCCCACCAGTGTTATTTATTAGTGGGTTGGATTGGTACTAGGTACTGCTTGACTCCCGTCTTCTCCTCCGACCGTCCACCTCCACCACCCACCCACCACCCACCTCTAATAATCAAGACCACCACTTATACCACCACTTCCTACCACGGCTTTCCTACCACCACTTACAACCATCCACCACTTATTACCATCCACCGGTTCTCAACTTCAAACTTCTTTCGGTTCCTTCAATCGCGCTCCCCCATCCTCCATTCTCCCTCCATCCATCAACAAACCATCCACCCATCCACCAAAATTATAATAATCTCGAAATTCCCTTCTTCTACAATAATATCAACCCTTCAGTTGAGATAATTGTATTTTCAATAATCATTGCATTGTCGAAGATACTTACTTGATACATTAATTTACCCAAAAACTTCTCTAGGGATTACTGCAGGTAAGCTTCCACTCTTCGATCTGTGCCAACATGGTGCATACTCTCAGTCCGATATCTTATTACCCCCACGAATTTGTTTAAATGGTAAATGGTAAATGGTTCATGGTTAATGGAAAACGGCAAATGATACGCGCCATTCATTACCTTTCCCTTTACCATTCAATCTTTTGTCAGCCAGGGATAAACTCATTGTCGCAATTCATCATGGCCTTCGATACTGGAAGTCATTGCCAGAATTTAGTTTCCAGTTGTTGAGTCCAAAGAAAGGATTGTTTTCCTGGTATCTGTTACACCATCTTATAGAGTCTCAAAGTTAGATGGATTAGATCGATAGGCAAAGTACCAGGTACCTTCACGATAAGACTTTTGTGACTTCTTGGTCATCCTTCACCATCCTTCACCAAAACAACCAGGACTCAGTTGACACCCACGCTTTTCGAGACCTTCTACCATTGTTTGATTCTCTTTTGTCTCCACATGGTTCCAGAAATCATAAATATTTGGAGAGAAAAAGCTAATCTCAAGTACCAACCAGGTTTTCACAACCATCAAACTCATTTGATATGGCTGCGGTGATTGATTTTGTGTCAGATTCATCCCGCTTTCACCCCCATACAATGATACCCAGTGCAGGTCATCATGGATCTTCAGAGGGTTCACCATACCGACAACCTTCCAGGTCGAGAGTTGAGCCTCCCCCAAGTCCAAAACCACACCCCACATCAGTCGATGATGGTACCCCTCCTCCAAGCGCAAACACACAAAAATATGGAGACTCTCACAGTGTAGATCGACACACAATAGTGAAGTCGGAACCTATTTCTCCTCCCTTGAGTTCCAGTCCAAATCCAGCTCCCTATACAAAACAATTTACAAGTCAACAAAACTTTCCTCAATCATCGGCGCCTGATGCAGAATCCGAAGCCTCGCAAACGATGAGCACAGATTCAACCCTTAAACCTTCTCGAAGTACATCTGCGGCATCGGAAAGAAGTATTCCAAGAGCAGCAAGGTCTCTTGATGATGTGCAGAAATATGGTGGCAACACAATCAAAGTTCGGGATTTGGCACACATCGAAAGTTTCGCGAGTGAAGAATTCCTCTCATTTAGAGGTCAATCTGGACGTCCACGTACAGCAGATGATCCTACATTAAAATACGAGATTAGTGGCATGCCAATCACGGATATCATCGAAATGGTTGCGGGACTATTAACGAAAATCACTACAACAAACGATCGACAACATGAGTCTTTGCAAAGATCGATTCCATCTGCAGAAAACCAGGGTAATCTTACTGGACTTTCCACGAGCGTACTCGCATTCCACGGAAAGAATGTGCCTAGCATTACAATTTTGAGTTATTTGACTAGAATACACAAGTATTGCCCAACAACATACGAGGTATTCTTGAGTCTGTTGGTCTATTTTGATAGGATGACGGAAAGAGTTAATGCTGCGCCCATAAATGCCATGCGAGACTCCATGGACCAGGATGGTTCTCGACCTTCATCTAGTTACTCTGTGGAGGGTTCAGATTTAGTTGATACTCCACCAGGAGCTAGAAGTGTTCCTGAACTCAGATCAGAACTCGATAGTGCTCAGTACACTCACGCACCGGGTCCTGAGCCTGGATTAGCCCAGTTCCCTCTCTCACACTTCTTTGTAGTTGACAGCTTTAATATTCACCGTTTGGTCATCGCTGGCGTTACTTGCGCAAGCAAGTTCTTCTCTGATGTGTTTTATACCAACTCTAGATACGCCAAGGTAAGATTCACATTGCACCTTTCCTTTCTTGAGACTGACATTTGTTTAGGTTGGTGGACTACCCTTGAATGAATTGAACCATCTGGAGCTTCAGTTCTTGCTACTCAACGACTTCCGATTATCTGTTTCCGTGGAGGAGTTGGAGGCTTATGGCACCATGCTTGTAGAGTTTTATGCTCGAGAGGTTCTTGCTCAAAGACAAGCAGGTGGTATGTCTGAAACGACATATACGCAAGACACAGCATCTTGAAATCTCTCCGATTCCCATATTTTCGAATGTAGGAAATCACGAAATTTTTATTCTGTGTTGGCGATTGTCTACACGGGTAAAACAGATATTGGTTCTGAGAACAAATGGATGATAATGGCGCTCGATAATAACGATGATGATGAGCTTTCAACGATATAGACTTTCTTCCTTGTTTATATGCGAGGTCAGCGGCTTCTTCTTCCTTTTCTTTACCTTGTATTTGAGATGGATTTGGAGCGATCGATCTTAAAAGATACCCCTCTTTTTCTTACTCTCTCTTAATGTCATTTTTGCAAAGACTACACATCTCGACTTGATTCTATCAAGTAACAAATCGTTTCTTTTTTTGATAGCCTGGGGTTTTTTTTTGCGCGGCATGTTCCCCGTCTGAGTCACAATGGGGATGGAATGATGTTAGATTTCACGTATTTTCTTTCTTTTTGGGGGGTAGCCAATTTGGGCTGGGTGGTTCTATGAAAGTGGGCAAGCAGACAAGAGCATATAAGCAGACGGTCGAGCAGCATTACTAGCATTACTTTAAATGTCATGCATTGCAGAGATTGGGGGGGAGAATATAAGCGGAATCAGAAGAACCTGAATGGTTTGGGGATGATGATGGATGAATACAGCTTTGGTTGAGTGGAGTGGATAATTGGAAGGATGGATGGATGGAGTAGAGATAAATGCTCGAGATGGAGAAGGAACTTGAGCTTCATTGGCAATGGGTGGGTGGCTGGCTATAATATGAGATATGATGAGTAAACGTTTTACAAGACCTTGGAGATGAATGGAGATGGGGATGGCGATGGGGATGGAGATGGGATAATGAATGAACAATTATAGAGGTATGGATGTATGGATGGATGGATGAAAGGGTGGATTAAAGGACGAAAGGATGGATGGATGGATGGACGGATGGCGTTGAAGGGAGTAAATGGGGGGTTTGGGGACTGATACTTACTTTACTTGCGCTGTTGACTCTGCTTTTTTTCTTCTTCTTCTCCTTCTTTCTTTCTTCATAGCTTGCTTGCTTGCTTGCTAGGTACTTACTTACCTTACCTCACCTCACCTCACCTTACTTACCTTACCTTACTTCTCTCTTTGTTGGTCCTTACCTTCTTACATTACATTACATTACATTACCTTGGTTTGTAGGGTAGGGTAGGGTAGGGCGGGGTGGAGTGGAGTAGGGTGGGAGGGGTATGGAGGGGTAGGGGATGTAGGGTTGTAGTGTAGTGTAGTGTAGTGTAGTGTAGTTCAGCTAGCGGCTGGTGGTTTGTGGAATGGAATGGAATGGAATGGAATTAAATGGAATTAAATGAATGGAATAGAGTGGCGTTTTGATGTGAATGTGAATGTGAATGTGCGTGAATGAAAATGAAAATGAAAATGAAAATGGAAATGTGAATGTAAATCTGATAGCATGTGAGATGCTTTGGATGGATTGGATGGACTTGGATGGATTGGATACCCTTGGGCTTGGGATGGATTTGGCACCTGGGATTTGGGATCTGGGACAACGGAACGCAATGTAATGAATGCAAGTAATGTGAGGTGAGGTGAGGTGAGGTGAGGTGAGGTAAGGTGAGGTGAGGTGAGTAAGGAGGAAGGAAGGAATTTAGTTTGGTTTGGTTGATTGAAGGTGGAAGGTGGAAGATGGAAGATGGAAGATGGAAGATTGAAGATTGGGCGTTGGTGTTGAATTTGGATTAGGATTAGGATTTGGGAGAGGGAAGGTTGAAGATTGAAGATTGGACGTTGGAGGTTGGAGGTTGAAGATTGAAGATTGGAAAGGGGATGAAAGAGGAAGATGCGGGATGTAGTGATAATCAATGCATTATTCACTTGACGAGGTGGTTCTCAGGGGGGACGTTGGAAGTCGGAAGTCGGAAATGGGAAGAGTGAGGATGGGGATGAGGATAAGAATGAAGTTGGGGGAATAGAGGATTTCGTGGGAGTTGGGGGGATTGAGCGAGTGTATGATGTTATATAGGTATGGTATGTAGTTTTGGCCCTTTGGCCCTTTGGGGGAAGAAGAGGGAAGGAGAGGGAAGGAGAGGGGAGGTAGGGAAGGTTGGGAAGGTTGGGAAGGAGAGGGGAGGTAGGGAAGGTAGGGAAGGTAGGGAAGGTAGGGAAGGTAGGGAAGGTAGGGAAGGTAGGGAAGGTAGGGAAGGTAGGGAAGGTAGGGAAGGATATACAGATATTGAATATCGAATATTGAATCTAGAATCTATTTTATGGTCGACTATGATTCTAATTTCAGTCCAATTCCAATTTCAGTCCAATCCACCAATACAACTAACCAACCAACCAACCATTCAGCCAACTAACCAACCAGTCAGTTAGCCAGAGTATATTGTATATTGTATACCTAAATAAGGTAGGTAGGTAGGTAGGTATCTATTGCGTATCGCGATATATTTTTCCGAACTCGGATTTCCTTTTTGGGAATTGATGAGGTTTGGGGAATTGGTGGGGTGAGGTGAGGTAGGATGGGATGGGATGGGATGTTATAGTAGGTAGGAAGGAGAGAGAGATTGGTTTATTTTATTTTGATTTAGATGAGAGAGAGAGAGAAATAGAGAGAATGTGTGTGTGTGCGTGTGCGTGTGTGAGAGTGATAGAGGAAATTGATTAATACTAGCAATCTTGGCATCATAATCATGATCATAATGGATGGATAGATAGTATTAAAAATGAAAAACGAATGAATAAATGAATAAATGAATTTGGAGGAAATGCACATGAAGAAAATGCACTATTATACTTGATTCCCTCGGATGAGGTAGATGAAGTAAACGACCTTGAGGTTCAGGAAGGGGGTGGGGATACAGTAGTTTGATTTTGGTTTTGGTTTGAGAAGGAAGAGAAGTTCAGAAGTTTCTTTGACTATTTTAGTCCTCATCCTCTGGTAAAAGGAAGGAAGCAAGTAAACATTTTTCTTTTTCCTTTTCTTATTCTTTTTCTATGAGTAAGGTTATGATTTCATAAGTACCTAGGTAGTTATAGCGTAAGAAAATTTTCGCTTCTGCTTCGAATCTCAAAAGCGGAGGCGGAGAGGGGGTTCGCTTATTTTATTGTAAATAGGTACCTATGCAGGAGGGAAAGTAAGGTGAGGTATTGTAAGTCGTCTAAATCACCCCTCCAACTTCTAATCATCTTGGGAAGACTGGATTGTTAGTGTTTGTGTGAGATGAAATGAGATTAAAGTAAAGTGAAGGAAAGTGACGTTCTAGATTATAGTCCGGTCCTGTTGGTTAGTGCGGAAGAATTATAGTATAGGTATAGGAGAAGTAGATTGTGGATTAGAATCGATTATTGCCATTGGGGATATGACGAAGTTGATCTGGAAGCTTTAATGTGGTGAGGATGATCGGGGAAGGCTTGTTGTATATAGCCTCACTGGCGCACTCTTGCCATTACAGTAATAGCTTATTACCTGTTGGCTAATAATCAACCATCTCTATATACACAACAACCCATGATTCCAAGGTCTTTTTATCAGGAGAATATACAATTGCATATTCATTCATTGGGGATCAGAATCTGGAGAGGTGAACTAGAGGTTACGTCATGTCGTGTTAATATTAGTTGGTTAGCTTCTTAGCTATTCTATCAATCATTATGGATTTATATTTAAACAATAAAGTTATGGAGGAGGAATGAAAATGATAATGAAAATTTGGAAGAGGGGAAAATTATCATGGGATGTTTTGGATACTGTGTAAGATTACCTAGTATATAATATATAAAAGTAGTCGATTAGTCAATAGTTATCTATCTCTTTCCTACAGCATTTACGTATATTAGAACTTAAATAGCCACTAGGAGATCCACGCAATGATGATTGATTATGAATTCTTTTTCTAGATAGTAATTATAAGTTTGGATTATTTTCAAGGTTCCCTTATAGTTGATCTCTCTGTCATTTAATGTGATGTGCGAGTTGGAATGGGTGATTTGTATGATTTGATTAAAGGTCAGTCAGTCTATCATCTGGTAGTAGCATTCCTACTTTGTCTTTATTTAAGAATATTACTAAATAAACATTCTCCAAAGTAAAACGTAGCATATAAAGGAACCCAAGATGGGACAACTTAAAATTTCTACCAAATGATGAAACTACTTGCCATTTGACTTCGACCTGCCTAAAAGGAACTCTAGTTGTTCTGAAAATAACGCGATTTGGCTCAGACAGATCATAAATTGTTGGGAGAACTAGGAATATAAGAATAATGAAACCATAAACCATTGTTGTTCTCGAATATTGGCGGATTTATTGTCAGTGGAAAGGGCTATAGTATAGGGATGACGATAATGATTTGGAGAAAGAATAGTGAGCTGATATTATCCGGCTATTTGAAATAGTCAGTTGTATATATCCTCATTGTATGGAAGCTGTATCTTCATATTAGATAAATATGCACATTAATCCCATTTCCTCGAGCCCTGCTGGCTGGAAGTATATATCTTATACCAGGACATACAGAACTCTTATGCTCAACAAGCTGACTATATCTAGTTAACTCGTGGATAATGATAAATAGAAAAGTAAATATCACGAGTCGGCTAACTCAAACAATGCATGCTATTCCATTCCATCCCATTCAATTCTAATAATCCATCATCAATACCCCCAAGTCAAATCTACTGCACTACCAGTCCTATTCAAAGAGCCGAGATATATCAGTGAGGTATAAAATAACATAAAAGAAAGGATGCTATTCCATTCTATAATAGTCATCCAAGTATATCGAACCCACAATTTTTGCCGTAACTACTAGGTAGGAACTTTCCATTCGAATCAACAGGCGATGGATGCATTACTATCAGCGTTGGAGGCCAACATAGGAAGACTGAAGTACCTATGCAGAAAGCTCATCGATAGCATACTTATTAGTTTCTATATAATTGGATATATGTAGGGTGTAAAACGAAGCAAAAGGATGATAGTTATCTAGTTCATGATTATGGATAGGTAGTAGGTAGGAGGTTTTAGAAAAACAACAACAATAACAACATCTTGATTAATGAATAAAGCAAAAAAACAAAAAAAAAATTCCATACAGCAAAACCCACCATTCCTTCTCGAATCCTCATCTTCGGTATTTAATCACCTGAAGAAAGGGGTGACTTATGCCATGCATCCTAGACTTAGATCTTATAGTCTTACTAATAAGGGAATAAGGGAATAATACTTTATATTTCGAAGTCCAGCAGGTACTGTCACTTCCGTAGTAGATTTTATTAATTTATGACGTGACCTAGAAAAGATGGCCAACTTCATTCGATGTGCAGGAAAATATATACGGGAAAACATATACAATATAATCGTAAGTTCCTATGCCAGGTAGATCAGTAGATCAGGATTCTAGAAAACTCAGTATTCTCTTTTATACATTAATGTTGAGGTTAATATAAAGAATAACGAACGGGATTAGTTAACTCTATTTGAAAAATCAAGGATATATTACTAACCCCTTCTCCACTTACTTCACGGCTCAGGGTCTTGTCATGCGATGTGATATATAGCCTAGCCTAGCCTACCCTATCCATCTCCACGAATCTCCAATCCATTGCGCATCGAAAGAATCGGAAAGATAGTCATAGTCAGTCTACTTAATATCATATCAAATAAATCAACCTAACCTTCCTTCCTTTCTTCCTTCCAAAACAAACATTTAACAAACGTAATCTTACAGAAAGCCAATAATATGTATCGAAAATGCCATATGGCAGCGTGACTTTGTGATGCTAGAAATCTAGAAGCTTAGGATAGAAAAGATAATGCCATGTATGGATGGACTTCAGAGACTCCCTTCTATTCTTTCCTATCCTATTCGTCTCCTCCATGATATGCTGAATATAGTTAAGTTCGAATTAAAGATTATAAGAATAAAACTCAACTTCACGTCACGCAGCACGCAGCACGCAGCACGCTGTATAAAACTGCGTTCACGGAGCTCCCGTTGATTCGGATTGGAATTTTGCGTACTGCCAGCCATGGATATAGGAATTTTAACCTAACCATTGGCTTGGTTTTATATAAATCTAAGAGATAGAAATATACGAATACTTGCATGATGGATGCAAAAGAACATCTCGTATTATTTATCAAGGTATTCTAATCTGAATATAGATATGCCAGTGAATTTGAAGCAGAAATCATGCTATCTAGGTATCTTGCTCTAGGGTATAACACTGATTCTGTTATGTGAAGAAGTATTTTATACAAAGATATTTCTGGCCCATGAGCTTTACCTATTGGGGAGGGAACTCATAATATCAATATCAGAAAGGCGATATGCATGAGACAAAGACTTAATAGTTGACAGTTAGTAAAGATGTCTTAGATACCACTTGCATTTCATTGCATTACAAGAAAATACGAAAAATCAGAGTAGTTTTTTATAAGATAAAAGGAATACCCTTACCTATCCAAATAAGAAATTATTTTTCTTTTATAAACAATCAATCAAGTACCTACACATACAATAAAACAAATAAATGCAGATACCCCCAAATTCGACAGTAAAGTTTTAAGCCAAATAGAGCTAGAAATCCTTTCTTTTGAGTGATAACAAGAATAAGATGAGACCTCCAAATAAAAAGTCAAATAACTAATAGATAGGTCATTTTCCTGCTGCTGCTGAAGCTGAAGCTGGATGTATATAATGACCATCAATTTTCTGTGCAGTGATTGATGTGTTGCGATTGTTGGTATGATTGTAGTTGGGAAAAGGTCGGAGTATGTATGGATCGTGACATGATGATATCCATATATAGGTATATAGATATATGATACGAGACTTAATATCAAATCATGGGATATAATGTCAAATATATAGACACCAAAAATATTCCACATCGACCAAATCTCAATTCCACCTCCCCCTCCCCCCTCTAAATCGGCACATTCCCCGCCACCCCCGCCCAAAACATACATCTCCGCTCCAAACTCTGCCTACCCTCCCCAATCCACAAATTCTCAAACCCATCCCCCTCAACCACAAATTCCGCCCCCGTTTGTAGTTCCGGGACCCCGGGCTCCTCATCATTCGTAACCTTATGACGGTTGGGAGACCCCGTCGCCATGAAAGACGCGAGCGCCCCTGCGTAGCCTTGATAGATCAGAGGTTGAGATTTCTGAATCGCGTTTACTTGGTTCCACTTGTGTTTTGGGGGCGGTTAGATGAGATTGGATTGTGGATTGGATGAGATGAGATTAGGTAGGTAGGTAGGTAGTTCCATTCCATTCCCGTAAGAATAACGGGAAAACAACCCAACCTGAGAAAAGAGATGAGAAAAAATAAAAAGAGAAAAACACATCTTACATAAATAGTATCACTCCCATGTCTAGCAGGACTAATAGAATATTGACCCAACCAACCAGCCTCACTAGCCGCCCCGCTCATCCACAAAGCCGGACAAGTCAAGACCGAGTCCCGGTATACCAGACCCGCTCTTGCGTAACTAGAATTATAGACCGGAAACGTCTCGGCGGTACCAGATGCCGGATACATGGCGCGCACGGCATCGAGTTGGGAGGGGGAGAATGAAGGGAGGTAGCCGGCGAGCCAGGAGTTGAAAGAAGCGGGGGTGGAGTTAAAGGGGGGCGTGCCGGTATCCATGGCGTTTTGAAGACCTGGCGGGACGAAATTTTCGCCTGGGTAAGGGGGAATGTTAGTGGTGGGGTTTTATAGTGAGGAGATCCAATGAATATAAGTGAGTATCTACTTCGGGCGGGCGGAAAAAGCACCAGCTTGGTGTTTGAAATTGATCTAATCTTCAAATGATCCATTGAGTTGACCTTTCGGGCCCAAGTAATAGCGAGATTCAACTTACCTTCATGCGCATTATACATGCCCCAGCCCCCTAGGATCGCAATATCCCCCTTACCACCATTACCACCTTCTGCATTAACCGTCGCCTCACTCAAAGTCTTCTTCAAAAACTTCCCATCGATAGCCGGTGCCCACGTATAACTGCTCGTATTCCAGGTATGGCTTGCTGCCACCACTAGAGCGGCCTCTGCTAAAATCTTCCAATCGAGAGATTTCAAACATTGTAAAGTACCATTGGTAGCGCCGGTGCAGTTTGTTAAATGAGTCATGGTGTCGTAGATAGATTGAGCTTGCGGAGAATCATAGGTGTAAGTTTTGGGCCAGAATGGTGAGGAGGCGAGGGCGCGGTTGAAGAGGGGTGGGGTGGTTTCTCCCGACGTGGCAAGAACTTGTGCGCTGTGTAAGAGGCTATTAGTCGTTGCCTACCTTCATTACACAAGAGGAATTGTTCAAGGAGGTAAATGGAAAGGGATAACAAACACCACACTTCCTGCCCCCGCACTTTGCCCCCAGATGCCAACATTGTTCTTGTCCCCGCCAAATTGATGAATATACTTGTTCACCCATTCAAGAACTGCCTTCTGATCCAGTAATCCAGGATTTAAATCCGAATATTCGTCTTCGGCAATCTCTTTCCCCGGTAGAAATCCAAATGTATTAACGCGATAATTGGGATACACGAAAACTATATCGTTCTGAGTAGAAACATTAAGAATAGGATAAGCCGAAGGGGGAACTGCTTGAGAACCACCGCCTTGAATGAACCCACCACCAAAGAAGACTACCATTACTGGTCGAAGAGATTGTCCGGTTGAAAATGGACGCGAGTAAAGAGATAAATAGAGGCAGTCTTCCGAACCGACTGTCTAAAGGTGGCAGTCAGAGTAAAATTGACTGAAATTGTAATGAACATTGGAAAGAAGCGCTTACACCTTTCTGTGGACAAGCTGGAAAAGTCTGGATAGAGTTATATGTGCCATTCATGATAGGAATAGGAGGTTGTGGAGCTCTGAACCTATTCTTTCCCGTTGGGGGAGCTGCAAAGGGAATTTTCTGGTAATAAGTTATGTTGTATAGGGATGAATATGCGCCTTGGAAAGTGCCATAATCTAGAGATGCTGTGATATCTTGTGCAAATATAAGAAGTGTAAACATGCATAAGGAAAGCAAAGTACAATAGAATGGAGTTAGATACATAGTGAAAGCAATTAAGGACTTGAAACAACCGTGAGAACTTGTTCCTTGACACTTGCAAAATTTAACTGCCTAGAAGCTTTAATACTTCAGGTCCCGTCCATAGTTAATGGACACAAGCTCTCTAATTGAAGTAGAAATAATTTAAACAAGTGCAAAATGGCGGGGTTTTGCAGATCTGAGGAAGAAAGGTTGGGGTGGAAATGTACATACACTTCGAGTAAAATAAGAGACCAATAGGAAGACAAGAAACATACTGCCTAATATCATCAGTGCACATAAATCATCACAATTGCATCAGGATATCGGGCTTCACTATACCGAGCTGGTATTTTTCCGTAAAGCTACTAAAAAGGAATTTATGCTGTCAACCGTGACCAAACCTGCTATAAACTCCAGCCCTCGGCAACCTTTTGCTTCTGTAAACAATGAGGGTATAAGGAGAAAATTCGCACTACTATGCAAGGTATCACTAGCCCCGAAATATCCCCCAGAAACGTGAAAAATGGGCCCTTGCTCTATCTGAACCCACAAATTAAAAGAAAATGCCACACATCTCCATGTATCGGTACGAAAATAGTTTAGGTCAAGTACCAGCGATGAGGCGCCCGCTGTCTTCTGTAGTCTTATGAATGTCAGTAATGGATTGCACCATAGTTTCGGCGTCTCGGACCTTGTAACGTTATTATGTCTTCTCTCGGGAAAGCCGGCAACGGAGGACGATCCATGGCAGGCAAGTCATCTTTGGAATCCTCTTCTCTCCTCTCGGCCATTTCCTTGAGAATTAGGGTCGATAGTTCGGGATTATCCATAAAGAAATTCGACGTCTCTTCAGGGTATGCCTTCCATAGTCTAGCTTGCAAGAAGCCAACTCTAGCAAAGACTTTCTTGAGCAGAGGATCAATTGAGCTTACCCCATCATATAATGTTTTACATGACCTCAAAACTGATGGTAGTGCAGCATCTAATCCAGCAACTTCAAAATTGTTGACGATGAATGCGGCTACACAATTTTTGAAGTCCTGCATTAGATATCTTTGAGCGCAAACGTAAACATCGATGCTTATAGAATACGCTATTGACCAGGTTCTCAAGTCTTCTTGAGACATCCTCTCCTCCGCAGGTGGTTCATCCAAAGCATTAGCTCGTGAGCCTCGTCTACGATCTCTCTGACCGGGGGGTTGTGGATAACCATTGCGACCCAAGACCGCCGGCATTGGTTGAGGTGGAGGTGGTAAGCCATTCATCCAGCGATTTCTAGGTGGAGGGATCCTTCTTGTTACGCCACAATTCCAGCAAGTTGGACCAAAAGAGTCTTGAGTACATTGAGCACAATTACAATCTGGTCGATGACGTCCAGGTTCCTTTCGTTGTCTTTGTTCCCAAGCTCGCTCTTGACGTCTACGATGGTTCTCTCGTCTTCTTCGACTTCTGGCACTTTTCAGTATTTAGTATAAAGATCTAACACAGTTTTCGGATATTCAGCTGGTTACTTTACCTCTCATCGCTTGCGCTTCCACTGTCTGTTCCATCATCACTACCCGAAGCATTGCCATCGTCATTCTGTTCTCTTCCTTTGCCTTTTTCGGGCTCGGCGACAATGATATCTGCGACGGGACGTAGAGGGCAGTATTTAGATTCGTAGAGGAAGGCAATGATAAACTCGAACAGAGTGGGATCTTCCTCGGGTAAATCAATAGCTTGTGCTGCGGCCTCTTTGAATTCTCCATCCAAAGCTTTTCTGAAATATTCTGATTTGGTGAGGATATCGCGGTGAACATGGAACGTTTCGGCATGAGGTCCAACACGGATCGGAATTATTGGTGATGAATAGCGACTATATCATTTAAAATCAGTATTGGTTATTTGCGTTTGCGCAGCTGATGTGCAAGCCAGACGGCGAGAGAGAATAATTCTGACATACCCATCGACACTAGATACCCAAAGATCCTTTTTGGGATCTGCCGCTTCTTTAATCTTTATGTCTTCGTCCAAAAATCCAAGAACGACGACATCTGGAGTGGTGGTAGAAGGTGCTCTCATTGCCGCATCAAGAGAAGTTTCCCCTCGATTTGGACGAGTTGTTCGATAAGCTTCTAATATTTGAGCCATTCTTTCCATATTCATCGAATATCAAAAATTATATTCGGAGAAGTGAGACGGACTTAAATAAAAGGTAGTAGAGAATACGTCTGTGAGATATTAGCCCCGCTCTTGAATATAATCAAGGCTTCCCGCTCGTGTTACCACACCTTTGTTGGTTTCGCAAAACACCAAACCACGACGTCCCTCTGTGGCGCTCTTTTGACTGGCTTCGCAACGGATGATTTGCCGTGGCGTTCCAATGCAGCTGGATAGGTGGGCAATGTAGTAAGTACCTAGTAGATAATAGATAGATAGTAAAAGCAGTAATCAATAAAACCCTTTGGAAGACAAACGATTGTTAAACTGAACA
The DNA here is from genome assembly GCA_025890175.1 of Ciborinia camelliae. Lineage (NCBI taxonomy): Eukaryota > Fungi > Ascomycota > Leotiomycetes > Helotiales > Sclerotiniaceae > Ciborinia > Ciborinia camelliae. Next base: position 140,336 of record JANPYM010000016.1, read on the forward strand.
AACAATCCAATTTGCATATGAGTGTTGTGTTGACCTCTGAGTCAAATTAACAAGTAAGTAACCAAAAGTTAATGGGATCAAGGGATCAAGGGATCAAGAATGAGATACAATGAATGGATTGCTGTGGTGATATGGACAATGACTGGTTACGGTGCCATCAATCATAAATATAATAACCTGAGTTTGAAGGCTTAAGAGAGGAGAAGAGGGGTAAGTTTGTGCCTGCCCGCCTGTCGTTCTCTTTAGTGAATTGGATAGATCAGATCGGCTGGTAGATGAGGACCGCGGGAACGGAAGGAGGGGAGAGGTTCAAAGATCTCCAGCTAGCATAATATTTGCTCTAGATACTGGAGAGAGCACCCTCCACGAGGGAATCGGGAAGGGAAAGGGAAGAATGAATAAATGATATGATATGATATGAAACGATACAATCAATATACGATCAATATACGATGCGGTATGATATGATGGTTGATGTGATTCTCTGGGATCCAATTGTCTCCACGCCTCCCGATTCATTACCTACCCGTACATATGAACTTGCATGTCAGAGATAGAGCTGGAGGTCACAGATTGATATCCATATACTAGGTACCTAGGTCGGTAGGTACTTACTAGATTGAGATTGAGGAGGTAGGATTCATTCCGTATTGATAGGTGGGTAAGGTGGGTAGGTACTGCAGGTGAGTCCTGACCTTATAAGATGAGACCTTTCCTTTTTGAGAATAGCGCCCATAGGTTACCCGTGGTCCGTGGACATCAATCCTCCATCTCGATCACTTAAACTTAACATCACACAAGATGCTGCACAAACACAACACAACACGCATTTGAAGAAGAGCACGAGATGCTTCAATTACCTATATAGCACAACAGTACAGTGCTTATATATTTTTAATATATTTGATTCAATCAATCAATCGACATGACATGACATGACATGACATGAAATTTTGACAAGGGACCGAATCTTCCTGATTCTTTTTAAGTGGCTCACATTCTGTACCTTACCTAGGTCAATAGGTTGGCCAAGAGGGTGGAAATCAAGTCCGGCTACTGCTATCAACAATTATAATAGTATAAAAGTATAAAATATGGTCTCATGTACTACCATTTTACCACTACCAATCTATTGTCTTTGGCTTACTCGAGGAGGTCTCAATATTGGTCAGCCTAGCTGTCGTCATGTCACATGCATTGCCTCAAATTTTCTTCGGGTCAGCTAGCTCAATTGATAGGGCATAGCTCCTTCGAATCTTTCTCATGGATCTTTATCACTTGCTGCCACTCAAACAGCTTTGAGCAACATTTTATCGGTCCCACCTTTAGATACGAGGCGAGCAACCAACAAAATCTATCCCAAGACTGCAACTTGCTTTCCACTCCTTACAAGATCCAAATAGTCGGTACCGGATGTCTACAAGAAAGTTCCGAATCTATGGATGCATGATAATCGCTACTTCTTTCGTGCTCATTCATTGAAGTGGGGACGGAATCCATACTCGGTTACAATGCATATGATATATGCCCAATCATTGTAAGCATGTATGATAAGAAAGAAGATTTCCTGCATAGTGTCTTCATTGAGGCTTGGGATGAAAATTCTACGAGAGATTATCGTGTCAGCCGCATAAACTCGGAGAAACAGATGTGTCCTAAATGGAGACCTGCATGCTTGTGATTGCTTCATGCATGGGAAGCGCGTACGATTGCGACATTGAACAAATTCGACTACGAAATAAGCGACAAACGAAATAGCTTCCTGCAGATGTTCTGGTTATCTTAGGCCTCTATCGACGTAGGATGGTCAAATGAAGATCAAACATTCTTCGTTCCCTTTCCATTTTTCATTTCAGAAAACTCCCTCTTGTCTTGGCGATAACTTCCCCTTGGAAAGCCAGCCACCAATTTTCTGAGGTATTTTGAGTCAAAAATCTCTGTTTCTCCCGAAAAGAAGGTCTCGGACTTGCTCATAAGCAAAACCTGCCTCCTTGTCCGCGATGATCTGCTTAGCCTTTCAGTTTTCTCAAGGCTTAGGAACGAACAGTCTTCTTCATCAACGCTTTTTTCAAAATCGGGGGGGAGTCCTGAGTTATCATTTCGAGAAGAAGTCCGAATGCGCTGTATGCTTTGCCATAAACAGAGTGGGCATAGCAAGCGGCGTGTACATCGGAGCGAGCTTGTGGACTGCGAAATGTTAGCTATCTTGAACACCCAAGCTAGTTTCCGTGGAAATTTTGTACACTCGGAATGAATGGCAAATGCGGCAGGATTAATTGGCTCCTCCCCAACTACCACATTGCCGTATTCGTTCACCAAGATAAAATCCGATACACGAATCCGAGAGAAATATTCAGAGGAGAGCCAAAAATGATCAGTGAGAATTGGATCATGAATTGATCTACTCGGATTCAAAGAGGTTCTTATCGTCGGCGATTATAATGTGCCACTCGATGGCATTCTCACAACCCCATGTATCAAAACCTCGATCGACGAATTTGTCATATATCAGTAAAATTCGAGGTACCGCAACTTCCAGAAGAATTTTCACGTCCCGAATTCAGCAGCTAAGTACTAATTGTATACAAATTCTCTTCCAAACTTTCGAACCTCGGGTACAACCTGATTTTTCGCTTTTTGCCCAACACAGTAATCCCCCACACTCCCACTCGGCAATTTTTTGGCGTTTATTAATAAGAGAAGTCACCCGTAGTGACAAACTTTTAAACTTGTCTTTATGAGCCTTTAAGGCTGTATCATGGATGTCAAGTGAAGAATGGGAAGTAATTTATAATTGCGGACGGGAGGGTTGGCTGATTGTTTCTTACCTAGTGGTGATTCGGTATGTGGTGTGTTTCGAGTGTAGCCCACCTTACCCCGCGGCGGGGTATTAAAAGGCGCGCAAGGATCAATATGTTATCTACGAGTAGTGCTTGTAGAAAATACTGAGAGTTGAGATGTATTTGAAAACTTATGTATTTGCTATGTATTTTCTAACCCTGCATCACTTCTTTAGAAACGTAAGTATTGATTCAGGATACAGATTTCTTCCTCTTTTAAATTAACATTTATTGAACTTATTATATTGTTGTATCGAGCTAGTGTATGTAGAACTATTTTATAACAACATTGATAAGTCTCGATGATGCAGGCGCTCTACTTTCAAGCTTTAAATTCGATAAACAAGTTACGTTGCCACTACCATGCTTTTCTGACAGGAGTAAAACTATTTCGTTTTACTTTTATGACCTAGGCCCAAAGCTATTAAGAAGAAGCCAGATGGTGAGAGTAGTAGGGGATAGGCGGTCAGTATTTATGAGAATATTTTAATGCATCCAAAGATAGCTATTGTACACCTATCGAACTACCATCCGCTCCTATGAGCTCTATGTACCCCTGCTATTTACTTGCTGACGTGGTACTCACAATACTCCACTCCAACCATACATCTTCAAATCCACGAGCATAGAAGAGCGAAGATCAAGATCAAGGCAACTTTAAACTCAATCCGGCCTTTTGTACTAATCGACTACCTAGTGGGAGTTGTGATTGATATCGAGCTGGTTGTAGTTGGTGACGATGAGGTTGTTGCGCTACTAGCATATTAACCAAAAATGTATCGCTCATAGCAAAACCACACTCCAGAAAAATCGAGTCACCACTCAGATTTATAGGGAGCATCATGAGTCGGTATTCGAAATTTGAGGGGTTATATATTGATTTTTTGTGGTATGGTCCATTTATAGTGCATTTTTCTATTGTTGGAATTATTCATTGCAAGCCATGCTGGGTAGTGTTGATCGTTAGTTGTGCTACTTTGTTGTGTTATTGGTGGCCAGGTTACTTGCCAACGATTTCTTGATCTTCTGATTCATCATCGACATTGGCTCAGCAAGATGGTTACTTCTTGGGTGGTGTTTGGTACGGGGATTTTGTCTCCAAACTAGGAGATGGTTACGTGCTCACCCAGGGACCAAGTATCAAACTTTTGGGGGGGAGAAGACTTGACCGGGGCGGTAATCCTGAAAGATGAAGTGCAGGTCATGTTGCTACTCAAACTCACACCAACAGAAGGATGTGAAGATGGAGGTTTTGGGTGAATAGATCAGAATAAGTGTATCAAGTCACGGAAATAAAGAAAATGAGGAGCAAGATGAAACAAAAAGTGACATGAATGAGAAGCAGTTGGTATAAATATGTGAAGATTGAATAAATCAAGTAATCGTGCTGCCATCGCGGCCAAATACAAACCCGATCTCGTATCAGTAGACTGGTAATTGCGCGCGAGTATATCTAATGCATAGCTGATCAACATGCGGTCTACTTATGAGAGACCTGTCATTTTCGTTGGCTGCATACCATTCTACATACGGCTAATAGCGAGCCTTGTTGATAAGTTGATAGTCGATTAAATCAATCATCTCTTTATCATCATATAGATACCTACCTAGGTACCTATAAATATGATGGCCCAGGATGCAGTCCTCCATATCACCAGAGCTCCCTCCATCGAATTCTGGAATTCCATCGTTTTTACATGCAGCTTTTTGTAGATATTTAGGTACGGTCGGTGTCTCGTTCTGGCTAGCAACCTGGATTGCCATTGCAATAACCGAGTTCAAAATTCGTTAGCTCGTTAGTTGGTTCTAGGGTGGGAATGGATACTGCTGATCGGATCGGATCGGATTGAGTTGGGGATGTTATAGATAGAGACTTGCATTGCTTATACTGTCTTGTCGGCACCAGCTAGGTGTTGAAATATTGGTTCAGTATCAATATCAATATCAATATCTCAATCTAGATAGAGTATCTAGAGTATCAGGGAGTGTTTGTTGGAATTTCAATTGTGGGAAATATACACACCACCATATGTGAGAGATGAAATATTTGCTGATTGAGGAGAATCATTACTTTCAGTCGGTTTTTGGCGTTGCGTAGCGTATTGTTGGATTGGGGGCGTTGGGATATGATATGAAATGACATGAAATGACATGTGAGATTCAGATGTTGATGTTGATGGGAGTGCGGTTAGATAGATGATCTATTGAATTGGATTTGTAGGTAGGTAGGTAGGTTGGTAGGTATCTGGATTTCATTATGATGAGCGGCAATAAGATATCAGAGGTTTGTGTCTTGTGGAATCGAAGCGGAGTGAAGCGCTGTTGGTAATCATCATGATTATTATCGTCATCCAAACATACCTAGGTACGTGCCTACCTACCTATCCGCAAGCAAAACTAAAAACATCGGAAACTTTTGATCAAAACACTCTAATCGAAATCGACATGTTCTTTCACAATTAGTGATGTTATATTATACTATCACATCATATCACCGTTTCATCCATCCTAGCTATGCTGTGCTATGCTATGCTATGCATAATGCGGTATGGTTCTTACTCCAAACCAACTCTCTACTAATGTATTGGATCGTTCTTGGAATCTGTTTATTTATTACCTAGTAATAGATGATGGGCTAGGAGGGGCTGGTTGGTGATTAGTACTGGAATTTGTAGAGGTTGTAGGGAGGGGAAAAGGGGAGGGAGAGGGAGGGGGGGGGATGAAATGGTATCTGGGGTAATAGTAATGAATTGGAATTGGAATTGGAATATATAGATTATATAGTACAGTATGCCTGCTTTTGGTATATAGAGTATAGAGTATAGAGTATAGAGTACTAATTGTATACTTTCCCTGACAGAGGGGTTATATAGAGAAATCAGATCAGATAGAGTTAAAACTAAAAGTAGATGAAGTGAAATAAAGTAAAATAAAATAATCTTTTATTATATAATACTCTTCCTTCTCCCTCTCTCTCCCCCCCTTCTCTCTCTCCCCCCCCCTCCATCTCTCCAATCACAATCTAACATACAAAGTTAGATACCTACCTATACAACCACATCAATCATACATCATACATCATGATTCATAACACTCCAGCCGGCATGAGACACTACAGTAAATTTTCCATACCTACCTACCTACCTATATAAACATAGGTATAAACGAATGAACAACAAATCAAATCAAATCAAATCAAATCCACATTATGATATCATTCTTTAAGATATTCACTTCTACTTCACTTCGCTTCCTTGATAGTTTCCACGGATATGCGTATACATATAGAAGAAAGTATAAATCATGACATTTCTTAAAACCCCATATAACCCTAAATATGTAACCAGAAGCTTTTATAAAAACAAGAAGAGAAGAGAAAAGGTATGCTGTTACATACGTTCATATATATATATATGTGATTTTTATTTCTTTATGATTCCATTTAACATGCAATACCTATGCAATATGCGATACGCAACCCAATGCAGATGAGTATATCTCATCAACCCTTATACATGCTGATGTATATTTACCACGGCATTATATATTGTATTGTATGCCCACATCAAATCTGAACATGAGGAAGAGAGAACAATTATCTACAAGAAGAAAGCGGCAACGAGACCACCGAACAAGACGATGGAACCAGTAGCAAGGTTGCTTACGGCACCACCGGTAGTTTGAACAACACCTGGTCCAGCGGCCGTGGTGATGTTGGAAACGGTTCCGTTGGAGGAGGCCGTGGCAGTAGCAGTGGCGGCAGCGGAGGTGGCGGTGCTGAAGTAGGAGCTTGGGCATGATCCTGGGTGGGCTGGGTTGCATCCACCTGGGATACCGGAGATGCTAGAGAAGGCGGCTTCGGTGGTGGAGGCGGCAGCGGTGGCGGTGCTGAAGTAGGAGCTTGGGCATGATCCTGGGTGGGCTGGGTTGCATCCACCTGGGATACCGGAGATGCTAGTGAAGGCGGCTTCGGTGGTGGAGGTGGCAGCGGAGGAGGCAGAGGCAGAGGCAGAAGCAGCGGCGTTGATCTTGAATGGGAAGGACCATTGGAAGGTGTTCTGATCGGAGTCGAGGATAATGCCAATTCCGTAAGTGGCGAAGCTGCCGACGGATTCTGGGATAGTCCACTTGTAGTGTCCATCCAAGTTGTCGATGGAGCCTGAGTACTTGTGTCAATACAATTGTTTCTTGTGTTTAATTCACATAGAGTAATAACTCACTAGCAATGAGAACGGGGTCGTAGCTCAAAGATGATGGAGAGGCACCCTCCAAGAGCTTGATGGTAACCTTTCCAGCAACTCCGTTAGGAGCCCAGGTAATGTCCATAACATCTCCAACAGTCATGACTTGACCTTCCTTTGGAATGGACATAGCATCGAAGCCAGCAGTTTGGGCAAAGACGGAGGAGATGGAGGCCAGGACGGCGGCGGAGATGATTTGGAAACGCATCTTGATTGATTGATATTAAGGAGTGAGTTGGAATATATAAGGTATTCAAAGAATGGACAGTATCAAAGACACAGTAAAAAGACAAATTCGAGAGAAGAAAAAGATGAAATCTTTCTTATATTATTTTGTGAATAGGTAAGAGAGGAAAAAAAGAGGAGGATGAGGAATTGGAAAGAGAGAGAGAGGATCAATACTTTTAAACCGGGCTCATTTCCCAATCTTGGCAGTACCGCTTCTTACTTATGGGTTTCCAACCTCTAGGCTAGGATAAATATAAATCACACCAACGCATAAAATTATTATACTTTCTAATCTTTAAGTTTTAAGGAGGATCAAAGGCTAAAAAGGATTGGATGGATATTCGATACACCCGGGCATGATCAAGAATTTGAGTGAATTTGAATTTGGCATAAGATTTGGGTGCTGAGCATTGAGGAGATTATTAGGGAATAGGGACTCTGGAGGTGGAGACCATTTTCAGAAAGGAGATATTTTTGGACTTAGACGAGTCGACGAGTAAGGTTACCTTGTAGGCTGTGAGTCTGTGATTCGATCATTCTGGGTATAGATTCCAGAATTGGTTCAATTTGGTTGTGATTCGACACCCATCTCGCACCCGAATCGACCCTAATTAGGGTCTTCGGAACTACATTTGAAACACCCTATTTAGAGTTGAAATGCTAATTGGAAACACCCCTATACCATACCTAATTTCACCCTATATCTTTAACCTAATATAGCTTTATATCAAAATATATTTAATATATAAATTTTATATCAATCGATAAAGCTTTTCAAAAACTTTTGATTAATATAATTTTTATTATAATTGAAATTAGTGTTTCAATTTTATACTAAATTAAAATAATTATATAAATTATATCAAATTATATAAATATATATTTATATAAATATATAAATTATATAAATATATAAATTTATATAAATATATATTTTTTTAATATTATATTATTAACAACATTATTTTTTTAAGTTTTATAATTAATACAAATCACTAACGTTTTATTTAAATTAAATAAAAAATATATTAATTGAAAATTTTAATTATATTTTATAATTTAATATTAATTTTATATATTTTATAAATAATTTGAAGATTTTATATTAATTTTAATATATTAATATAATAAAAACATAACTATAATTTTCAAAATACTATAACATTAACAACGTAATATTTTAAACCCCTAATATTTTTTAAAATATTACAATATTAGTAATATAATATTTTAAACCTTAGGTTTTAATATTTTATAATTTATAATTAATATAGATCGCTAGCGTTTTATTTAAATTTAATAAAAAATATATCAATTAAAAACTTTAATCGTATTTTATAATTTAATACCAATTTTGTATATTTCATAAATAATTTAAAGATTTTATATTGATTTTAATATATTAGTATAATAAAAACATAATTATAATTTTCAAAATACTACAATATTAGCAGTATAGTATTTTAAACCCTTAATATTTTTTAAAATACTACAATATTAGCGATGTAGTATTTTAAACCTTAAGTTTTAGTATTTTATAGTTTATAATTAGTACAGATCGCTAGCGTTTTATTTAAATTTAATAAAAAATATATTAATTAAAAGTTTTAATCATATTTTATAATTTGATACCAATTTCGTATATTTTATAAATAATTTGAAGGTTTTATATTGATTTTAGTATATTAGTATAATAAAAGCATAACTATAATTTTCAAAATACTACAGCATTAGCGGTGTAGTATTTTAAACCCCTAATATTTTTTAAAATATTATGACGTTGGCGATGTAGTATTTTAAACTTTAGATTTTAGTATTTTATAATTTATAATTAATACAGATTACTAACGTTTTATTTAAATTTAATAAAAAATATATTAATTAAAAGCTTTAATCGTACTTTATAATTTAATACCAATTTCGTATATTTTATAAATGATTTAAAAATTTTATATTTATTTTAGTATATTAATATAAAACGCTTATATATATTTTTTAAAATATTATATTGCTAATGCTATAGTATTTTAAAATAATTTGAAAACTTTTAATTTTATACTATATAATGAATTTGAAAAAGCTACAGATTATAATTTTAATATTTCAATATATTATACTATAAAGTATATTATTTTTAAATATTAATTGAAATAAAATTTCAAAAATATTATAAAATTGATTTATAAATAATTAAAAATGAAAATAAATATCAATTTTTAAAATATTAAAATATTCATATTTAATTGAAAAATTGAGATTTTAAAAAAGTAAAAATATCATTCAAATTCTAAAATTCCAAATAATAATAAAAAATTTATATATTATTTTTAAAAATTTATTTCAAAAATAATTATATTTCATTTTATAATTTAAATATAATCATTATATTTTAAAACCTTTAAAATCAAAATATAGAATAATTTTTTAATTACTTTATTAAATTTAATTTTTTTTTAAATATATATAATTATTCGATTTTTATAAATATAATAAAAATATCAATTTTTTAAAATAATACATATTCATTTATATATTTCATTTTGAAATTTAAGCTTATTTTTTAAAAAGCTAATAATTCATTCAATTTTTATTATTTCTCTTTAAAATTTATATCATTCGAATTCTAAAAATATATTAGAATTTTGAAGATTTTGATATCCCCCTCTAATTATAATAATTTGAATTATAATCTAATTAATAAAATTTATATAAAAATTATTAAAAAGCTCCCAGTGAATATTAAAAACTATAATAAAAGCTATAATTTGAAATAACTTTTGTAAAATTTAATTTAAAATTCTAAAAATAATATCATTCGAAAGCTCTTTAAGATATTTATAAAATAATGTTTTTCTTTTTTATTTCATATATTGAATCAATAATTGATACTAAATTTAAGATTTTAAATATTAAATTAATAATAAATAATAGATAAGAAAGGGTAGACAGCAAATAGTGGTAAAATAAAAAATAGGCTTATTAGATATGTAATAAAAGAAAATAAGGTTTTGCCTATAGACACATATACTTATAATATGATTATATAAATTCGTATATTTATATAATATGATTATATAAAATAATTATATAAGTATATATAGATACAATTTTATAACCTATATAATCATTTTAATCTAATACAAAATCGAAACGCAAGCTTCAATTATAATATAAATTATACCAATCGAAAGCTCTTAAAAAGCTCTATCGATTGATATAAAATTTATTAATTAAATACACTCTGGTATGGAACTATATTAGGCTAAATATAAGGTGTAGGTTATACAAAGATGTTCTAACTCGCATTTTGACCCTAAAAAGGATGTTTCAAACGTAGTTCGGAAGATCCTAATTAGGGTCGATTCGGGTGCGAGATGGGTGTGATTCGACCTCGTTGATTCGAGGATTACTCGAATATATTGAAATATTGAAAGTTTACGTTTAGACCCTGTTTGAAAAGAAATGAGGATGACAGGGTAGGTTACAAAAAGTGGCGCGAATTGGTATTCAAGATGACAGTTTGTTGTCAGGGCTGAATACTGTAAGAATTGATTGAACGGTTGAATTATGAAATAAATATATGAATTGTGATCAAAATCAACCTTATTAACTTGATGTATGGTGTAAGGTGTAAGGTGCATGTTGTATGTTGTAAGAGAAGAATAGGAGTTCATTTACCCCTTCATCGACTTCCGAGAACAGAACAGTACAGTATGTACTCCCATGTGTTACAACTTACAACTTCCTTACCTGTACCTTGTGTGAAATTCCCTCCTGTAATCACATACACAGCACTGAAGTTTGAACTGTAGATCGCCAAGATAACCTTAATTAATGCATTGCATACGGTAATCTACAAGGTCTAATCGAAAAGGGTACTCCGAAGTCCGTACCTGAGCCTTGAACAAATATCGCCTAGAGCCTTACCATAGGGAAGGAAGTAGGGACCTAGGGGTAGCTGTCTAGTGCTGCAGTGAACAAAAGCTTAGCTTTTTGATCCGCGGAGAGAATAAAGCGCACAAGGTATACATACATATTAATTTATGGACGAAGATTATATATTTACATATAAGATTTATTACACCATAGCCTAAAATGCGCAGAAACCTCTTCACGATACTCGGTGTGTCATGAATCATAAATCAAGATTCAAGATACACCCATCTCGCACCCGAATCGACCCTAATTAGGGTCTTCGGAACTACGTTTGAAACATCCTCTTTAGGATCGAAATTCGAGTTGGAAACATCTTTGTACTACATTTAATTTCACTTTGTATCTTTAGCTTAATATAGTTATATATTAGAATATATTTAATATATATATTTTGTATTAATTAATAAAACTTTTCGAAAGTTTTTGATTAATATAATTTATATTATAATCAAAGCTAATGTTTAAGTTCTGTATTAGATTAAAATAATTATATAAATTATAAAATCGTATATTGTAGATATATATTTATATAAATATATAATCTTATAAAAACATACAATTTTATATAAGCATACAATCTTATATAAATATTTAATTTTATATAAATATTCGATCTTATATAAACATTTCATCTTATATAAACATTTAATTTTATATAAATATTCGATCTTATATAAATATTTGATTTTATATAAGCATTCGATCTTATATAAGTATTCGATCTTATATAAACATTCCATCTTATATAAACATATACTCCTCTAATACTACATTGTTAACAACATTATTTTTTCAAGTTTTATAATTAGTACAAATCGCTAACGTTTTATTTAAATTGAATAAAAAGTATATCAATTAAAAACTCTAATCGTACTCTATAATTTAATACTAATTTTGTATATTTCATAAATGATTTAAAGATTTTATAGTGATTTTAGTATATTAATATAATAAAAACATAACTATAATTTTTAAAATACTACATTGCCAACGCTGTAGTATTTTAAACCTTAGACTTTAGTATTTTATAGTTTTATAATTAGTATAAATCGCTAGCGTTTTATTTGAATTTAATAAAAAATATATCAATTGAAAGTTCTGATTATGATTTATAATTTAATACTAATTTTATATATTTTATAAATGATTTAAAGATTTTATAATAATTTTAATATATTAATATAATAAAAGCATAACTATAATTTTTAAAATACTACATCGCTAACACTATAATATTTTAAACCTTTAATATTTTTTAAAATACTATATCACTAATATCGTAATATTTTAAACTTTAAACTTTAATATTTTATAGTTTTATAATTAATACAAATCGCTAGCATTTCATTTAAATTTAATAAAAAATATACCAATTAAAAACTTTAATCATAATTTATAATTTAATACTAATTTCGTATATTTTATAAATAATTTAAAAATTTTATAATAATTTTAATATATTAATATAATAAAAACATAACTATAATTTTTAAAATATTATATCACCAACACCATAATATTTTAAACCTCTAATATTTTTTAAAATATTACATTGTTAATATTATAATATTTTAAATTTTAGATTTTAGTATTTTATAGTTTTATAATTAATACAGATCGTTAGTATTTCATTTAAATTTAATAAAAAATATACCAATTGAAAACTCTAATCGTAATTTATAATTTAATACTAATTTTATATATCTTATAAATAATTTAAAAGTTTTATATTAATTTTAATATATTAATATAAAACATTTAATATATATATTTTTTAAAATACTATATTATTAATATCATAATATTTTAAAAAAAATTTAATAGTTTTAATTTGATATTATATATTAAATTTTAAAAAACTATAGATTATAACTTTAATATTTAAATATATTATATTATAAAAATATAATTTTAAATATATTATAAAACTAATTTATAAATAATTAAAAATAAACATAAATATAAATTTTCAAAATATTAAAATAAATATATTTAATTGAAAATTCGAGATTTTAAAAAAATAAAAATATTATTCAAATTTTAAAATTCTAAATAATAATAAAAAATTTACATATTTTTTTTAAAATTTTATTTCAAAAATACTTATATTTCATTTTATAATTTGAATATAATCATTATATTTTAAAATATATAAAATCAAAATATACAATAACTTTTTAATCATTTAATTAAATCAAAGTTTTTTTTAAATATATATAATTATTTAATTTTTATAAATATAGAAAAAATACTAATTTTTAAAAATAATATATATTAGTTTATATATTCAATTTTGAAATTTAAATTTATTTTTTAAAAAGTTAATAATTCATTTAAGTTTTATTATTTTTATTTAAAATTTATATTATTTGAATTTTAAAAATTAAAACTAACGTTTTGATTTTATATTAGATTGAAATAATTATATAAATTATAAAATCGTATCGATATATATTTATATAAGCATTTTATATAAATATACGAATTTATATAAATATACGAATTTATATAAATATACAAATTTATATAAATATACAAACTTATATAAATATATAAATTTATATAAATATATAAATTTATATAAATATATAGATTTATATAAATATATAAACTTATATAAATATATAGACTTATATAAACATATAAATTTATATAAGTATATAAACTTATTATTAAATTATCTTAATAATATAATTAATATATTAATAATAAAATAATATATTATAAAAAATATATAGATCGATTATAAATCGATTTGTAAACTTATATACCCGCAAAGCATAGGTATATTAATTGCATACAGTTACGCCCCTAATGAATCTGTTTTATAGATTCACTGGTATCGTAATATTTATATAAATATATAGACTTATATAAGTATACAGACTTATATAAATATATATAATTAAAGTAAATTCTTTTTTTTTATTATATATTTAATAAATTTATTTTTTATATTTTAAGGTTAGGATTATTTATTTTTTATTTTTTTTTATTTATTATTTATTTATTATTAATTTAATATTTCAAATTTTAAATTTAATATTAATTATTAATTTGATATATAAAATAAAAAGCAAATACACTATTTTATAAATATTTTAAAAAGTTTTTAATAAATATAATTTTTATAATAATCGAAATTAATATAAAGATTTTATATTAAATTAAAATTATTTTATATAAATTTAATATAAAATATATATTTTGATTTTGTTTTTATTTATTGGTTTTATTAATTATTAATATTTTTAAATAATTATATTACTAATTATATTAAAATTTAAACAAAATAATTATATTATTAATTATATTAAAATTTAAATAAAATAATTATATTATTAATTATATTAAATCAAATAATTATATTATTAATTATATTAAAATTTAAATATAATAATTATATTATTAATTATATTAAACCAAATAATTATATTATTAATTACATTAAAATTTAAATAAAATAATTATATTATCAATTATATTAAAATTTAAATAAAATAATTATATTGTTAATTATATTAAAATTTAAATAAAATAATTATACTATTAACTATATTAAAATTTGAATAAAATAATTATATCGTCAACTACATTAAAATTTAAATTAAATAAATAAATAAAATAATTAATTATTTAATAATTTATAATTTATTATTTATTATATTTATAATATTATATAGAATTAATAATATATTATAATATTATAATAAATAAATTAAAAATAATATTTAAAATATAGTTAAAATATATTTATAAAAACTAATAAATTATAAAAATACTAAATACTATATAATATATATATAATTATATTAACCTTAAACCTAACCCCAACCCTAACCCCAAGCTAACCCTAGGCTAACCCTAACCCTAGGCTAACCCTAATTCTAATGAATTTAATATTTTAATAGTATATACTTAGAGTTAAAGCTAATTTAATTATTAAATAATTAATAATTATTTATTTATTAATTATTTATTATTTATTATTTAGGGTTAGGGTTAATTATTAATTATTATTTAGAGTTAGGGTTAATTATTAATTATTAATTATTAATTATTAATTATTAATTATTAATTATTAATTATTAATTATTAATTATTAATTATTAATTATTGATTATTATTTATTATTAATTATTTATTATTTATTATTTATTATTAATTATTTATTATTTATTATTTATTATTTATTATTTATTATTTATTATTTATTATTTATTATTTATTATTTATTATTTATTATTTATTATTTATTATTTATTATTTATTATTTATTATTTATTATTTATTATTTATTATTTATTATTTATTATTTATTATTTATTATTTATTATTTATTATTTATTATTTATTATTTATTATTTATTATTTATTATTTATTATTTATTATTTATTATTTATTATTTATTATTTATTATTTATTATTTATTATTTATTATTTATTATTTATTATTTATTATTTATTATTTATTATTTATTATTTATTATTTATTATTTATTATTTATTATTTATTATTTATTATTTATTATTTATTATTTATTATTTATTATTTATTATTTATTATTTATTATTTATTATTTATTATTTATTATTTATTATTTATTATTTATTATTTATTATTTATTATTTATTATTTATTATTTATTATTTATTATTTATTATTTATTATTTATTATTTATTATTTATTATTTATTATTTATTATTTATTATTTATTATTTATTATTTATTATTTATTATTTATTATTTATTATTTATTATTTATTATTTATTATTTATTATTTATTATTTATTATTTATTATTTATTATTTATTATTTATTATTTATTATTTATTATTTATTATTTATTATTTATTATTTATTATTTATTATTTATTATTTATTATTTATTATTTATTATAATTAACAATATAAATATTTTATTTAAATTTTAATGTAGTTGATAACGTAATTATTTGGTTTAATGTAGTTGGTGGTGTAATTATTTTATTCAAATTTTAATGTAATTGGTGGTGTAGTTATTTGGTTTAATGTAATTAATAGCGTAATTATTTTATTCAAATTTTAATATAATTGGTAGTATAATTATTTGGTTTAATGTAGTTGATAATATAATTATTTTATTCAAATTTTAATGTAACTGGTAGTATAATTATTTTATTCAAATTTCAATGTAGTTGGTGGTATAATTATTTTATTCAAATTTTAATGTAGTTAGTGATGTAGTTATTTAGTTTAATGTAATTAATAATATAATTATTTTATTTAAATTTTAATGTAATTAGTAATATAATTATTTGGTTTAATATAATTAATAATATAATTATTTTATTTAAATTTTAATATTGTTAATAATATAATTATTTTATTCAAATTTTAATATAATTAGTAATGTAATTATTTCGTTCAAATTTTAATGTAATTAGTGGTGTAATTATTTTGTTTAAATTTTAATGTAATTAATGGTGTAATTATTTTAATATATAAGTTATAATGTAAGTTATAATGTAAGTTATAATGTAAGTATATATGTTTAGATTTTTAAGTTTAAGTTTTATATAATATTTTCATTTAATATAGAATTTGAATCAAGATTTCAATTATCATAAAAATTATATTAATCGATAAAGCTTTTCAAAAGCTTTCAATTAATATAAAATTTATAAATTAAATATATTTCAATATAAAGTTATATTAGTTTAAAAATACGGAGTAAAATAAAATGTAGTACAGGGGTATTTCCAATTCGCATTTCGATCCTAAAAAGAATATTTCAAATGTAATTCCGAAGACCCTAATTAAGATTGATTCGGGTGCGAGATGGGTGTCAAGATACTGTAGAAAACTTTCATCAACAATAGCTATAAACACCGAGTATCGTATATTGACTGACGAACTGACTATATTATACAGTATTATAGGCAGCCACCAAAATTTTGTCTCGAATTAGAATTTGACTTTTATTGTACCAAAAACAAATACACTCTCTCGGGAATACGAGATATTGAAAATGATGTGGCCAATCAGGAACATAGGCTCATTCATAAGAGTCAAAGCTATTTGGATCTTAATTCAATGTCCACTTAATAAGTCTATCAAGGTCCTAGATAGTGAAGAGAGATGGTTTTGTTTGGGCTCTTGTTTTTCTAGTTCTTAACCCTCGGATTCTTAACTCTTCTTGAAGTTTTAAGAGAATGAATGAGTGGGTTTTAAACTTCGAGATACTATTCAATAATTCAACTATTTGGAGTCTTTTCCCCCTCAATTAGGCTAAAAATTCTATTCAAGTAGTTCCAAGGCTGAGCCCCGAAGAGATCATAAAGATGTTCGGGAACCCCTTATGCCTAATGAAATGTAGTTTGTCATTAAGCGCTGTGACTTCGTGAGCATAACTACAGTACCTATTACCACAAGTCAAGTACATTATTGCACTCATCTCCCATTGATATTGATATTGAATCCAGAGAATCACAATATCTTGGTATTAAACTTCGAGTTGATGGCATAAGAAATCCAAAAAAAACTTGAAACGGATAGATCGTGGGGGAAACTCGAATTCTTTTACTGGGCATGAATATATAAATAGATATCAATAACCGAGTGGGGTCTCCTTCTCCTTCTCGAATCTCCTTCCTAATATAATAATAATACCTTTCTTGTCAAAGTTGTCATGGATGAAAATTGAAAATACTCAGTTTATCCTACATACATCATGATACATGATGCAACTCTGGTACTTTACTCCGTACATGATCATCATCATGCCACATGGTGAGGGATATCAAGGGTATGCTTCTCCGATGAATTCTAGGCGTTGTTTGAACTTTGATAACCATGAATCCATGATGCCATGCCATGAGTTCAAGGTTGAATCTAGAATCATTACCTACATTACCGTAGATGAACATGATTCCTGGCTGTGTAACCGTGTTGCTCTCAACTTTGCATTATTTATAGAAAGGGGAACTAGGAAACAATGCATAGAAAGGTTAAATAGAGTTTTGCGCAATTTTCCATTTTTAAAATGTTTTTTTTCGCTCGAGTTATGATTTATGACGACGTTATATATGGTAGACGGCAAGCAATAACCTTACGGAGTATCTTATCCCCTTGGCATTAGGTACCTAGTTGGATCGCAATGAAATGACTCAGATGAGGTTACCAAGCCTGAGGTTGTGAGCATTGACTTACTTGTCTTGTTGATCTTTGAAAGATTGAAGAGAAATATCGGTACATATGTATCTCTCTACTGATCCGCTTCATCTACTTCCAATCTTCCAAGCTCCGTCTCGATCCATCATCATTATTGTCCGAGAAAGTTAACCTAATCTACAGTAAAACAAGCGACATACAGTCATTCTTCTTCTCTTCACAGCTAGTAAACCGGTACCTAGAAACGGTCGACTACCTACACAAGTCGATGACGAAAGACCGGGGCCTACAATATTGATGTTGGTTGAGATCCCCTATTTACTAAAAGAAAAGAATATAGAAGAAAATCGAGGATTCCCCCTTGGGAGGCTTAGAATAGTGTCACAATGTCGAAATCGTCTATTTTACAAATCTGACATTGCTGCTAAGTTCTCAATACTCAAGATAAAGTTCTCACAATATTATTCCATAAAAGACTACACTCTCCACGGGCGTCGAGCTTGCCGGATGATAGATAGTAACAACCGTTAGTTATAATGGACTGAGTTCTTTTCTCCATTCAATGGACACCGCAATTCTTCTAGCAACAACTGCTCTCACAACCCCGTCCGTATTTTACAGAAATATTCAAAATACATATCATCTAGAGTAGTAGTTCTACTTCCAACTGTTACCGCAGAACTCACTGCCTACCTATCTACCAAACAACTCATTGCTAGTAAATGGCACTTTCCGTCAAATTCTTGCCCGGTTGCCATTCAACTACATATATTACGAATTCGAGTCAATCAATGATTTAGATGGATATTGTTAGCATTACCATACATATACATTCTCCAGAATGTCGCCAAATTACCCATCACATCTCCAATATCTCAAGGGTTTTGGAATATCATATCAACATACCCGATAAATGTGAACGCAGCAGCCACTCGATCAGTTGAACTATGTTGCTGCAGTCTCATGTATTTTTCGAAACTGGTTTTGGGAAACTGTATAATTAGGGATCCGAAGTAAATTCCTAAACTCTAGATTTTTGATGTAGGCTATGTATCCTCTCCTTCAGAACTCGTGGTTATTTGTCTATATATATATATATATATATATATCATTCGAACCTTCGCCATGATGTAAAAGCTTGACCATCAGATTCTAATAGGATTTTAAGTGTTCATATACTATTCCAACATTCAAACATTCCAATAGTCCAATGGTTCAAGAGTCCAAAGAACTTCAAGGCTCTATGGGAAATAGTCACCTTCCAGTTCTTACAGTCAGAACAAAATTCTCTTTTCTCTTCATATAAAACCGCCATATATCGTATATCGTATCATATATCTTACTTCAAGGATAGTATAATAAGATCTCAAGACATGTATTAAAACTCCACCGGAGTAGGATTCTTGTCTAATTAACCATCATTCATCAATCAATCATCACTTTCGATTTCTCCTCCAGACCAAATCAAATTTCTCCCCCTGGATTACAACATCACCTAAACTCACATACGATTCCCGACTCAATTCAATTCAATTCAATTCATCAGTTAACCATACCATACCTGATATTCAACTTTCTTCCCCCCCCCCCCAAATCCCCCCTATCCGCTAAAACTCCAACCCCAAGCCATCCGGCCTATATATCCCACTAGCATCCCACCGGCATCCCTTCTTCATACCTCCACTTCACTTCATACATACTTCATATATACCTGTAGGTACCCAATCTAATCTAATCTAATCTAATATGTGATATCAGTCATTTTCGTTCCTTTGTTTGCTTGTTTAGTCTTCTGTTATATTGCGTTGTATTTCAAAACACTCAAACGAAAACCAATCAATCAATCAATCCACGGACCTACGTTCTTTCTCATATTGCTGTTTAGATTGAGTTAGATTAGATTCGATTAGGGAGGGGAGAGCGTCTCCTTAGTTGTTACTTTTGTCAGGCACGTCACCTAGGGCATATGGGAATGAGGTCTAGGTATGGTATTAGATAAAAGAACTATGCTGAAGAGAAAAGGGATCCTCTTCAGAAGATCACTATCTATATAGAGTGTGATCACGTGACTAGCGACAAGGCATTCACTAGGCAGGGGCCTAGGTAGGCACGACAACTTTGACGATTTGCCTTTCTTTTTGATGATATAATGAGTTAGATATAGGTATACCTAAATATCAAGTAGATAGATATTACCTAATTATTACACCGGTAACTCCCCTTCGCGTCCCCATCCAAAAGACCCGTATCTATGACATTGACATTGAAATTGACATCACCATCACCATCACCGCAACAGAATCCTTTTCGAGTTTCTTTTCCTCCTGATACCATCAATCCAATAGCACAACACAGCACAGCACAGCACAGCACATACAGGAGGAAGAACCCTTTCAATCCCATCCCATCCAATTCCATCCAATCCAAAAACTTTCTTTCCTTTTTTCCAAAAAAAAGGAAGAAACACCGTGACATGACATCTACAGTATTCCCTCAATCGATTAACAAATTTCTCCTCCTCTTCCTCTTCTTCCCCCTCTTCTTCTTCTTTTATCAAGTTCCTTATAATCGAGGTTCCAATTAGAGTCCAAATATAAAAATTCCCAAAATCATAAATCTTTTATTGTTGAACCATCCCCCCCCATCCCCAAAACACCATTTCCACCATGTCCACCACTGTTTATTCCCCCCTCCCCTCCCCCCCATATACGAGATGATGAATTTATTCATAAAGCCCTATCTTCCAGATTCCAGAATCCCGAATCCCGAATCCAGATCCCTACATACCTACCTACATATGAAGAAGAAGCCATAGCGGAACTTGCTACCTAGGTACCTTACCTAGGTAGGTACTGATATATGATCTTATGTGATATGTGATTCATACTGGTTCATCATCATCATCATTAGGTAGGTATATCAAGATCCCGTCGATAAATATTCAACGCAATTAGATTTATTCAATCAATCAATCATTCAATCAATCAATCAATCAATGATTTATGAATCTCCACCTCACACCTCGCTCGCAGATATTAGCAATCTAGAGCTCGTAAATCTCATTCATGATAAGAAAGAAACCCAGCATGATCAAAATATCAAAATATCCAGTAGAAATAAGCCATACCATGCCATGCCATGCCAAGCCAAGCCTCGCCTCCAGTTCCTAGCGAAACCCCGAGAAAACAATGCATCATACGAGCTCGTCATGAATAAAGACAACAACAAAGAACCCACGACGTCTCTACAAAGCCAGCACGACGACGCCCGCAACACCCACCGCCAAACCCGCAGTGATCCTCAAACGATCCACGCCCAGGGCGCCCGCAGCTCCATTTCCCACCGTCGAAGAAGTGGCGCTCGCCGTTCCCGCCGTCGCGCTTCCGCTTCCGCTTCCGCTTCCCGTCGCCGAAGTCTTGTGAGTAGCCGTCGCCGTCGCCGTTGCGCTGGCGACCAAATCGCCAAATCCATCTTGGCTGATGATGCTCATTTCAGCTTCATAGATAGATGCGATGACGGTAGCGAGGGGCGAGGGCAACGCCGTGAGGACGGCCGTGTTGGGGGTTTTGCCGGCCAAGATGTCGGATTGGAGGGACTGTTGGAAAGCTTCGAGGGTGTTGAGAGCCGCGGTATCGGTGGCAAGGCTGGAAACCAGGGAAAGCATGGCGGATTGTGTGGGAAGGGCAGCGAAATACGATTGAAGGTCGTCAATTAGAGCTTGGGTTTGGCTTGGGGAGAGAGTGTTAGTTTGAGTGGAGCCGGGTCAAATTCATCGGGAAATTATCAAATACTGGTAGAGTGTGTGGACAAAGAGAACAAGTCAAGACCTACGATGCAGTTGGCGTTGTTGGCTCTGGAGCTGGAGCTGGAGCTGGAGCTGGAGATGCTGAGGCAAAAGTAAAGAGCGCAGCGACGAGAAGAGAAATTGAGAAATGCATCTTGTCAATATCAGAAAGAGTAGTGTTGATTTGATTACACGTGAGATTCAAAGAAAGAGTATTGAGTTATGATGATTGAGTTATTATATCATAAGTAAGTGTTAGGAACGAAATTCAAGATTAGAATAAATAGGTGAGGTTAAAATATTTAACGAAAGTGAATGTGATGTTATATCACCACAATGGAAAGACAATATGGGTGCCTAGCACCTGTAGCCTCCAGCTATAGCTATTGATACTTTAGTTTCGCTTCAAACGGCTAAAAATCAATAATATAAGCAATACCTACCTAATAGGTACCTACTATAGGTGTAGGTAATCAATTAGTTTGTCAGAGCTAACTTGGAAGAGTAAGAGTATTTTGTTTTATAAAATCAAGAAGAAACTGATTGGCTACCTTGTTAAATTTGGACCTTGATTCTTAGGGGCAGCAAAGCTGATTTTTATTAATGAGAATTAATCATTTGATGGTTTTCTTGTAGGATTATCCCGTAGTAAGCGGCCCAGAAAATCTAGATCGAATAAAGTGATGGTGGGATAAGATCCACTACACACCGAATGTCTTACTTCATTTCATTCACTCAGCCGCAATTTCACTTTGGATCCCTTTTTGTGTTTCCCAAACTTCAAAAACACAGGTCAGGTCACTCAAAGGACCCCAACATCCATAACTTGGAACTCGCGGAGCTATGTTCGAAGCTGGGTGTTGGCGGTCAATTGGCCTAACAGAAGTGATAATTTTACTCATGTAACTTCTCGAGTTTCTTTAGCCGGTCAAAGTGATTGACCGACTTCATACTTTCTTACCAGCCTTAAGGAGATCTGACACTTTAGGTGGTAGTACTAAGGCACTCCGGTCGTTTCTTGAATAGAAATCTACCATCACCATGGCTGTCTTCTCAGGAAGGTCTTCATGAACAAAATGTCCTGCTTCAGTGAAAACTTGCAACGCATACTTTCCTGTTGGTTGTCAGCTTAACCTTATTACTTTGAGACATCCCATAGATAGATAATAGTTCTTACCTTGCATTTGTCCGATTGTTAACTCTTTATCAAGTCTGTCCGTCCCCGCAAGCAGTAATAGCTTTCCGCCTCTGGCCTCGAGGAACTTTTTGCTAAGTCCAACAAACCAACCTTCCCAAAATGGTTGAGTGGCCGCCAAATTTGTGCGCCACGTCCACGCTCGTGATCCATCGACTCCTTCGTTGTGTTTCAGTAAAGCAGGCACACTTGTCCGCGCTGATATTGAGTTTCGTATCGTTCTTGATCTCATGTGCCATTCAATGCCGGATTGCAGAGAAGGGAAACCTAGTGGTCGAGTGGACAAGTAAGTTTGCATGCTCTGTAGGGCATCCATGGCAGAACCCTCAACTACATCAAGAACTGCGTAGCCAAGGACCGAGTTTCCTAGTTTTCCGGTCTTTGCAACATCTGTAACAACTGCACCGCCAAGAGAATGGCCAATGAGTACAAGAGGCGGAAGTTCTTTCCAACCCATTTTATCTTTTGTAGCTTCAATCACATATAATAGGTCTGAACTTAATGTTTCCAGACTAAGGTCAAGGAGTTCAGCCGCTGGGGAGATACTTGTAGAGCCATGGCCTCGAGCATCGAGCGATAGCACACCGGCAGAAGGCAGTTTTTTTCGAATCTCCGATGTTAAAACAGCGAAAGAGAGGCCAGATGATCCTGCTCCATGATGTGTAACAAATAAGGGTCCAGATCCAACAGGAGATGTAAGGTAAGCATGGTACATTATGGTCTCCGCCTCCGTCTTATGTTCCAGAAACAGTTCTCGCTCGAAAAACGTTGTCCACGGTATTTGATCCATTGTTCGTTTGTTGGGGACACTGATGGGATCAAAGATATCAGCTTGGCACACAAAAATAGCTAAAAGCAAGAACAAACCCTTGCGGTCGAGCAAACAATTTTCGATTTGAGGATGGTATGATAGTACTAGTAGATGAAGCTGAGGATGCTGAGGAAGAGTCATCATCTATTGGCAGATCCGGTAGTTCACCAGGAGTATCAACCTCTTCCTCCTCATCAGCCTCGTTGAACCCTGGAGGAGAGAGCTTTGGTACTTTGGGTTTAATAAAGGAGCGCTGTAAATCGCTCATCTTAAAAATTTAAGGAAATAGTTAATTCTGTAGTATTCAGTGGAATTCCGAGGTAGAACTCTTCGCAAATAAATGGCAGATTTATTTGATCGACTAACAAAACCTTATCAAAGAAAGCTCGAAGATGTGCATCGAAGCTCACCTGGGCAAGAGGGGTTGAGAAATAGCAGCTTCTCATAAGTGTACTGTAGACTGATGGTATGTCATTAGCCACAGAAAGGCACAGCACAGCACAGCACAGCCATACAGATAAGATAAGGATTTTTGATTAGTCATCAAGTCCCAATGATCGACAAATACCTACCTGGGAAATCTATCAATTCAATCATCCACATCTTATGATTTCATTCATACCTAGTATGCATTATTCAATACTCAAACTCGAGTGCCTACTAGGTACCTAGCTACCTAGGTATGTGAAATACTGAAAAGTCACGCTATCATCTAATCGAAAACCATCGCAAAGTTAATTACTGGCACATTCAGTGGCAACTAATTTGCGCTGTTGCTGTTGCTCTTGCTAAGGGTCGTACAATTCATTCATACAAAGAACCTTGATATGATATGAGTGAATGAATGTCTAGTAGGTAAGGTAGGGTAGGTAAGGTAGGTGTACATGGTATGAGCACTGGTTAACCTTACATAAAAAGCGACGTCATCGGTTCTCTCCTCTCCTCTCCCCTCCCCCAAACAGCTTCACCCAACCTCCTCCTCCAGTCCTCCAGCCCCAAACGACATACGTGAAGAATAACAAATAACACAAAAACATCACAAGCTAGCTAGCTATTTCAACATGATTAGTACGACGCCAGATCTATTTAGTCCAGATCAACAAAAAGAACTTCTTTCCCTGCTTGTCCATTAGTTTTATTTACTCTTAACCTATAGTGTTTCAACATTATTGGTGCTCAGGTATTCATGGTGACGGATCTCCCTTTCAATCTATTTTCATTTCATATTTTCCTAGGAAATTCGAAATTCGAAGTTCGCATCTCTCATCTCCTCATATCAGTCTTCCCATCTCTTCACTCACGATAGAGCATATCGTTATTGTCACAGAAGTCTCTCCATAATTAGGAGAGCTTCAACAAAGTTAATATGGTTTCCCTATGGGGTTCCAAGAAGAATGGCGACCATAATGAAGCTCCCGGAAGTGTTCATTCTCGTGCCCATTCTCAAAATGGTGATTCGAGTGAACATGTAGCTTCTGAACAAACACCTCCTCAACCTCGTTATTCTCATGAAGCCGACGAACGTACTCGTCTAATTCCACCAAGTCATAATGGTTTCTTGAGTCCCGATGATCCAGCTGTAAGCTCTCCTTCTCATCATATTTGTTCTGCCACCAATCTTGCAATTTCCATTGCTGGGCGGATATATCCTAGACTCATGCTGATAATATATACGCATAGGTGTCTCCATATAACCTATGGAGTGTGCGATTCCTACGATACTTCACGGTTTTATTCGCCGTCATCACCTTTTTGTGGTGGGCATTACTCCTGGTGTCTATCTTCGTCTCCCCACCCGGAATGCACTCGAGGGGCTCTGGCTTCTTCGACTTCTCATATACCACCTTGACCCTCGGCCTTTTACTCATCGTACTTCTCTTCTTCTCAACACCATCCAAAGCGGCACAAATAACATGTCTCGTCATTGCCGTGATTCTACTAGTTGACATGATATTGATTGTCGCTGTCCCACGTCTACGTGTGGAGGAGGGCTGGGTTGGAATCGCAAGTGTTGTATGGTCTCTGCTCATGGCTATGTGGACGATTGTCACGGATCGAGTCGTAGCAGCTGGCAAAGTGGAAGAGGAGGAGCGTTTGACTGGTCGCGCAGAGAATCGCCGAACACTTAGAGAATGGTGTTCTGTCTTAACCACTGCAATTATTTTAATAATTCTAGCAATCGTCGCCATTCTCTTATCGGCGACATTGATCTTAAGGTCTCGCGACGCTTCCCTTGCGCCACCAGGAGAACGATACTACGTTGATGGTGATAAATACCAAATACATGTTTTTTGCGAAGGCAACCTCACTGATGTGAATGGCAAAAAGAACCCAACAGTACTATTTGAAGCTGGTGAAGGACCTTTTGAACATGGCATGCTCCAGATTGCAACAAATGCTTTCGCCAATCGAAGCATCAGCCGATATTGTTATTCTGATCGACCTGGAATTGCATGGTCCGATAATGCTCCATCTCCATTCTCAGCCGGTATGGCAGCGGACGTACTCTCAGAAGCTCTAGCTCGTGCAGGAGAAGAAGGCCCCTGGGTTCTTGCCAGTGCAGGAGTAGGCAGCATCTACAGCCGAATATTTTCTTCCCGACACGGTCGTGAAATCGCAGGTCTTCTGCTCATTGATCCTCTCCACGAAGACCTTCTTCACCGTCTCGGTAGACCACAAAGAGGTTTTGTCCTCTGGGGTCGCGGTATCATCTCACCCCTCGGTTTAGATCGAACATTCGGCGCCATTTTCAAGGGCCGCACACGTGAAGATCGAGTCTTTGGGCGTTCAGCTTATCAGGGTGGAAAGTACCTCAAAGCCAAACTTCAAGAATCCCTCGTCGCCAATTCCTTGACGAAAAATGAGGTTAGTAGCGCGAGGAATATACAATTTGATACGACGCCGCTTGCTCTGATTAGTTCCGGTATCGAGGTTAGGAGGAGTGATGAGTGGAAGAGGAAACAGGAAGATCTGAGTCGTTTGACGAATAATTTGAAAAGTTGGGATGTGGTCAATAAGGCTCCTTCGGAGGTGTGGAGGACCCTTGAGGGAAGAGATATTATTGAGAAGAGGTTGAAGGAGTTGGTGCAAGGAGCGGAGGATTTTGATATGTTGGAAGAGTGAGGAAGAATTGATATTGAGATGTGGGGAAGTGTGTGTGAGCAATGGGGATTTCGGAGAGCTTATAAGCGTGGATTTGGATATGGATATGGATATGGATGAAGCATTTATTTTTTTGGTTGATTGTTGATTGTTGATGGATGATGAATTGAATGATTGGGGGTGTGATTCTGAACATGTTACGCTTGCATTTTATGCATTTTCTGCATTTTAGTTTGGTGCTGGATAGGTAGCCGGATGGCAGGCGGGATGGATCTTTTTTTTTTCATAGTTATCATATCAATTTTATTTACCGTGACGAGATCAAGAGCGAGGAGCTTACCTTACCTTACTTCCATTGTTTACGTTTACCTTTACCTTTATCTTGCCTTGCCTCGTTTGATAAGTAGATAGGTAGGTAGGTAGGGAGGGAGGGAGGCTAGCTTGAGTGATGACTCGGAGGCAATAAAAACGTTTTAGATGGAAGAATGTGGATGGATTTTCTTGAACCGGCAATCATGATATATACGTAGGTAGGTAGGTAGGTAAGGTACTTATGCTTCTATGTACTATGTACCTACCTACTTAGAGATAGGGTTTCCTACCTAGTACCTTCATAGTTCGGACTGCATACAGTTTAACCATAAATATCTAAATACCTAAGTAGGTAGTTACTACCTAGTTATACAACTTCTTGATTCGATTGAGGATATCTATTTATTTTATATCATGATCCTATTACTTGTACTTGTACTTGGAACCTTGGATGGTTTTCAATTTTTCATATATTGAATCGTATTGGTAATCTACCTCAGGCTTGAGTATAGATTGAAAATTTATATTGGTATCTGATCTGATCTGATCTGATCTGATCTGCAGGAGTCTGGGCCTTTATCCACTGGAGACTATTGATTTATTAGATACTCTACTCTACTCTACTCTACCATCCTTCTGCTTCTGCTTCTGTTTCTATTTCTGTTTCTGCTTCTGCTTCTGTTTCTGCTTTTGCTTCTGCTTCTGCTTCTGTTTCTGTTTCTGCTTCTGCTTCTATATACCCCCCCATCACCGAACAAAAAAGAAGCGATGAAGTGATGATTATTAAATTATAACACACTTGTGGATTCTGGCGTCCCGGCCCGTCGAATATCATATCATCTGCACCTACACCTATGATCTCCAGCTCGTCTAGCCCAGGCCAGCCCAACCTATATATATTCACTTAAACCCCTTCATCTTATCTTATCTATCCAATTCACTTCACTTCACTTCACCTGGGCAATTCACTTAAACCACCTTCACCTGGGCATCCAATCCCATCCCTCGAAAGATACCATTCCGAACCATTCCAGTTCACTCATATATAAACAAAAGCCCAGTCCAGGCGGCCCACCAATAAAGTTCCCTCCTCCTCCTCCCTCCTCCCATCCTCCCCCCTTCCCTCCTCCTCCCATCCTCCCTCCCCACTCCCAACTCCCAACTCCCACCTCCACAAAAGTCCTCTCAATATTCCTCTCTCTTCCCCCAAAACATACCTATTGTACCTATCAACTAACTTTCCCACTAGGAAACCACCTGCATGCTCCACAGATAGATATTAACGCGTTTGACGTATTGTAAATTTTGAAATTAGGGCACGGATGAGAAGAAGTAAAAAGTAAAAAGTAAAAAGGTTAGGGGCGGGATAGATGGTAGAGATAGACATGCAATAATGAATGGAATAACTACCTAGTATATTCCCAGATCCTTTGCTCGGATGAATAGGTACCTATCAAGGATGAATAGGTACTGCGTAGGTACCTACGGAGGTACTTGTGCAAGCTCATATTAATCTTTATCTATTCATATCGTCTAAACTATCTACCTAGTAGGTTTGAAAAGGTAGGTCATGATACATACGCTATCCATACTATAGCTACCAACAACCTACCTAATATCATTTCCGCTTTTGCGTTTTGTAGCAACCTTAACGCCAATACCTCCTGCTTGCTATGCATACCTACATACCTACATATATCAACCCAATCCATGCATCTTTCGGCCCCCGAAAGTCTGTTTCGGTTAGAGAACAATCAGATCAAGAACCGCCTAAAATATTGGATATTCTCAAAGATAAGTCGAGGATAGTGAGATGTTCGTCTGCACCATCCACGAGCCGTTTGTCTGCTTCTGAAAACAGAGCCACGATTTTGTTTTTGTGGGAGTCGACGATGGATTCGGAGTTGATGATGGTTTGGTAAAGCTGTGGTTAAGTTTGTTAGCTTCCAGATTGCGGTGGGAATGTGAGGGCAAGGGAAAAAACTTACTTGTGAGACAATCTGTGTGCCACTCCATCCATCCGCTACCATATCCACAACTACTTTCGATACAGCATCATATACAACCCCTCTGGACTTTGGTCGCATGGCCTTGACCAACTTCTCAATCGTATGATCCGGTATAATTCCCGCAATATCCTCCACACTGCTCACCGTAACCATCTTTCCATCCACATCCATTTTATCCCCATCATCCTCCTCGTCCCTAAGATTAACCGCTCCCACCAACCTCGCCGCACTCTGCAAATATGTAATCGCCTTTCTCAAATCCCCCTCACTGCACTTAATCAGCGCTTCCACCGCCCCATCCTCCAACCTAACCCCCTCCTTATCCGCAATCTGCTTCACCCTCACCACTGCATTCCCCGTATCTAAGCTCTTGAACCGGAACTTACTACACCTACTCGCGAGCGGATCAATAATCCTCGTCACATAATTGCAAATCAGACAAAATCTCGTAATCCTACTATACGTCTCCATCGTTCTCCTCAACGCACTCTGCGCGTCCTGCGTCATACTATCCGCCTCATCCAGTATAATAATTTTGTAAGGAGGACAAGGGTATTTTTCACGGTAGGCCGGAGAAGGATTGGAAAGTTGCATGCGAGCGAAATCTTTGACCTTTTCGCGGACGATGGAGATGCCTCGTTCGTCCGAGGCGTTGAGTTCGAGGACACGGGATTTGATGAGTTCAGGGCCGTAGAGCTCTTTGGCGAGTGCAAGGACAGTGGAAGTTTTTCCTGTACCGGGGGGGCCGTAGAAGAGCATATGGGGGAGCTGAGATGGAGGATGTTAGAGGGGGATGTAGAAGGGGAGCGGGAGAGCTAACATTGGAGGATTGGAGTGTGCGTTGTAGAACGGTGATGGTATGGTCTTGGGCTGTGACATCTCCTAAACCTTTTGGACGACTGCAAAACTATTAGTAAAGCCATCTAATCGAGAGGTTATATTCAAGACAAATAACTGACTATTTTTCCACCCATGGTTGCATCCGAGTATTTTCCTTGGGCTTATCTTTCGTGTTTGTGGTGCCATTTGAAGCAGCTTCCGCCTTGCGAGCTTTGATATCAAAGAAGCTAGCCATCGTGAAGAAAATCCGAATGTCTCTTGAGTTTTATAATTGCAAAAAAGTTTGGACTTCAGAAATTGTTTGCAAGAAACGTTCTGGGAGACGCGTCGTGATTTTCCACTCTACGCGACAAGGTCCTTAGCGCGAGGCTGAAATGGCTAGAAATATCAGGCTATTGCCTTGACTACCTAGGTTATCACATACCACCTACATTGGAAATATAATTAGAATTACTAGCTAGTTATATTACCTAGATGTTTTCAGAAGATTATGGTATTTAATTTGATATCTGGTAAAAAAAGACTTGAAAGAGCTCTCATCCATAATGCACCATGCCGTATATTTGATCATTATTTGATTCAGATGAACATAATTCCAAGAATCCCAACCAATAGACCTGGATATGCTATGTTGTAACTACTCCGAGATTGAATCTTCTCTCCTTATGAACCCAAGGTTGCCATCCAGAGTAGACCAAACTCCCCCGATATTCGAAATTCCCAGCTTTTTATTACCACCAATAGCATTTTCTTCTGAGCCCTGTTCCTCTGGAAGACACCCCAGAAGAATTTGAAGATCATTTAGAGTCTGATAGGCTTCCGCAAGAGCCGATTCTCCGTCTTCCAATCTTTCTAAAACTGCTTCTTTAGTCGTGATGCTACTCGATTCCGCTGCAAAGACCCAAGCTTTGGCTCGACTGGATGAACTTGGTTTATCACTATTCGAAATATCATCTTCAAACGATATCGGCTCTCCTAGTCTTTTCCGTTGAGAGGTAACGGTCGGCATAGGGTAAGCAGGTAAGAGATGACTTTCATCAACGAGCCTGTCCAGATCTTTACCAGCTTCTTTGTGTTGCCTCGTGAGACTGCTGGTGAGATAGGATCTTTGTTGTATAGTGGATTTCTGCTCGTTTGATATGTGAACCAAATCTTCAAGATAAGAATAAGCCAAAACGCTTGTAATGTTGGATATGTCATTCGAAGGTTCATTTATAAGCGTGCCAGGAGAATCTTCCACCCCAAATTCGGTAGGGAGTGGTGTGGAAAAGTCCTCAGTAGCAGCGATAATCATTCTCTTCCTAACCTCTAGGTATTGCGCATATATTCGTTTTATGGATGCAAGTTGAGAGTCAATGTATTCCTTTCCCCTGTGCTCAGGTATGCTTGGTTCTTTTTCCTCCGGTGCTGCTGATGAGTCCCCCGCTTTCCCCAATTCCATTTCGATCCAGTTAATTAGTTCATTACGGGTTGTTCCCAGTGCCTGCTGTCGACTACCCTCTTCTTTCTGGTCTGTCGAAGCCGTGGCGCCAGCCCTGACTTTTGCCAATAACATTTGTTCTTTTTTGAGAAGAAGTTGTGCACGTAGAACAGATTTCTCCAGTCGATCGATGAGTGATTTCAAATCAATTCTCTCAGTATCTTGATGATGTTCTGTAGGGGCTATAACATTGGGTGGTACAGGTGGTAAAGATCCAACATCTCTCAGCACTTCCAGGCTCTTTGGGTCCAGATAATCCTGCATCGCAGCGGGCTTCTGGGCAAGTTGATCCATAAAATCTTGGATAATGCGAAAACGTTCCTGCCTCTGACGTTGCTTCTCCAAGTCTAAGAAAGTACGTAAAGATGCTTCCTTAGACGTGGTCTTATCATGAGTCCTTGCTCGAATCTCACTATGAGATTCTGTTTCATCATGCTGTGAACTGATCGTTGCAAAGTCTCTTTGGGCTTTCAAGTTAGCTTGAAGACTGCGTAGATATTCATGTTGGATACCCGGGAATCCTAATCCGGGTGTCACTTCAGAGGTAGATTCTGCAAGAGGCAAATTTGTAGGCGTCAGGATACTCTCCCCAGAATTCACATTGGAATTTAGGTGAGCGGCAAGGACATGTCGAACATGCAGAGCATCCTGTCTTTGTTTGATGTAAGGGCTCAAGGTACAATGTATTTGCTTAATACTTTCGGGAAGGTTGTCCAAATCATCCATTTTGAAGGAATATGAAATATTGACGTTTCGGACCGCTTGATTTGACAACGGGAGCTATAGGTAGGTAGTACTCGTAGTTTATTGTTGCTAGGCGCAAGGCAAAGTGTGATAGAATAGAAAGTACAAAATACAAATACAAGTACAAATACAAGTACCGTACCGTATAATAATAAATTAATAAAATCCAGGTACAATTACCTACCTAGGTAATAAATAGGTAGGTAAATAATAAATAATTGTGGCAGCCTCACTAGCGCCTATTAAGTGAATTTAGTGGCTTCGCGTTAAACCTTAATTTTGCGAATTTTGGAAACCTTTATGTTTTGGGGGGACCTTTTGAATCGATATCAAAATACCCTTTGCTGCGACGTTTATTAATTTCTTTGCATACCTTTTTTAACTCATCGATGTATTGAAGATAAATTTCATAATTCATGTTTTGAGAGAATAACTTCAGATGACTTGAAAGCTCTCTTCCAGCCATCTTCAACCGATTTCTTCTAAATATTCGCCATACAGGCTTCAGCCTTTCTCACACCGTAAAATCGACAACTTCCCACAATGACGGACCAACAACGCGATGTATCGCAGTACAAATATGCGGCGATGTCCAACCTGGTCCTCCAGGCGGACCGTCGATTCGTTACTCGCCGTAATGATGAAGTGACAGGAGATCCAGAATCGCTGGCGGGGCAAATCAGTATTCGGGATATGGGTTCGAGAAACGCCCGCGAGGACGCGCCGAAACAGAAAAAGAAAGCTTCAGGCCTTCCAGATGTTGAGAGAGGGGGTTACCGCGAAGGCGAGGATGTCTTGGAACGAGAACAGCGCAAGCGCAAGCGTGGAGAGCCAGCACAGCTTCGGGGAACTGGAATATTGTCGGCAGCAGATGCATTAGTTGAGGGAATCAGATACAGGCCTAGAACTTCGGCAACGCGAGCAACCTACGATCTTATTCTAACTACAGTTGCTAACAATCTCGGAGACGTCCCCCATGAAGTTGTTCGAAGTGCTACAGACGCTGTGTTGGAGTACTTGAAGGATGACGATATGAAAGACTTCGACAAGAAGAAAGAGATTGATGATCTGCTAGGCGCCAGCATGAATCCAAAGCAGTTTAACGAGCTTGTGAACCTGGGGAAAAAAATTACAGATTATGACGCTCAGGATGAAGATGAAGAGATGGCAGATGGAGATAACAGCGGCGAAAATGGCGCAGAAATAGACGACCGTCAGGGAGTAGCAGTCGTATTCGATGATAATTCCGATGAGGAGGGTGATGAGATGCTTAATGAAATTCGAGACGAGTCGTCTGAAGACGAGGATGATGCTCAAGATCGACCTGGTGACGAGGAAGTTGCTACGGCTGGTGGCGCTGGAGTTGACAGAGACGGAGAATCCCAAGAACTACCCGAAGAAGAAGCAATAATTATGGACTCCGGTTCTATACAGAATGCTGAGTCAGCTAAAGACAAGAAAGACTTTATACCCGCACGCGAAATTGATGCATATTGGCTGCAACGACAAATCGGCTCAGTATACACAGACGCGCATGTTCAACAACTTAAAACACAGGAAGTGTTGCATACACTCTCCGGTGCACCCACGGAAGAAGGTGGGGATGAGAAGCCACTCAGAGAAATCGAAAATGATCTCGCTGAATTGTTTGATTATGAGCATCATGAGCTCGTACATAAGCTCATCGCAAACCGGGATAAGATAGTCTGGCTTACCCGTTTAGCTCGGGCTGAGGATGCTGAAGCTCGAGGTGTGGTCGAACGTGAGATTGCCTCGGAAGGACTACGATGGATCTTAGATGAGCTTCGTGGAGGCGTGCCAGGAGATGGATCTAAGAAACGGAAATTGGAAATTAAGATGGACATTGACGTCCCAGCTGAATACATCAATGGCGGCACCAAGAATGAGCAAAAAGACAGGGATGGTTTAGTTGGAGGGCTGCAACCGCGAAAGCTCATCAATCTTGAAAATCTAGTCTTTGATCAAGGTAATCATTTGATGACAAACCCTAAGGTTAAATTGCCAGAGGGATCTACCAAGCGAACATTTAAAGGATACGAAGAGATCCACGTGCCGCCTCCCAAGAAGCGCAACGATCCTTCCGATCGCGATATTCCAGTCACGGAAATGCCTGAATGGGCACGAGTTCCATTCTCCTCCACAGTCAAACTCAACAAGATACAATCGCAGTGCTTTCCTACAGCTTTCGAAGACGATGGTAACATGCTCATTTGTGCGCCTACTGGAAGTGGCAAGACCAATGTCGGTATGTTAACTATATTACGAGAAATCGGCAAAAATCGCAACCCAGAGACTGGAGAAATTAACTTGGACGCTTTCAAAATTGTCTATATCGCGCCTCTCAAAGCTTTGGTTCAAGAACAAGTTGGAAATTTTGGTGCTCGACTTAAGCCATATGGTATTAAGGTTTCTGAATTGACTGGAGATCGTCAACTCACGAAGCAACAAATTGCCGATACCCAAATCATTGTGACGACTCCTGAAAAATGGGATGTTATAACTAGAAAAGCTACTGACTTGAGTTATACCAACTTGGTCCGTCTCATCATTATTGACGAGATCCATCTCTTACACGATGATCGTGGGCCAGTTCTAGAGAGTATCGTGAGCAGAACTATTAGAAAGATGGAGCAGACCGGCGATCCTGTTCGTCTGATAGGTCTTTCTGCCACATTGCCAAATTACCGTGATGTTGCAAGCTTTCTACGTGTTGATCCTCTCAAAGGCATGTTCCACTTCGATGGATCATACCGCCCTTGTCCACTTCGTCAGGAATTCGTTGGAATAACAGAGAAAAAGGCCATCAAACAACTGAAGACCATGAATGACGTGACTTATACCAAAGTTTTGGAGCATGTAGGGACGAATCGAAACCAGATGATCATTTTTGTGCACTCTCGCAAGGAGACTGCAAAGACGGCTAGATATATTCGAGACAAAGCCTTGGAAATGGAGACTATCGGACAAATTTTACGAAGTGATGTTTCAGGGACTCGAGAGACTCTCGCTTCTGAAGCTGAGGAGGTTAGCGATCGAGAGCTTAAGGATTTGCTACCCTACGGCTTCGGAATACATCACGCTGGTATGAACAGGCCAGATCGAACATCTGTCGAGGAACTTTTCCATGAAGGTTTGATTCAAGTCCTTGTCTGTACTGCTACGTTGGCATGGGGTGTCAATCTACCAGCGCATACTGTCATTATCAAAGGAACTCAAGTCTATTCCCCGGAGAAAGGCAGTTGGGTGGAATTGAGTCCTCAAGATGTACTTCAAATGCTTGGACGTGCCGGTCGACCACAATACGACACGTACGGAGAAGGTATCATAATCACCACCCAGAACGAAATGCAGTATTATCTGTCACTCCTGAATCAACAATTGCCGATTGAGAGTCAGTTTGTAAGCAAGTTGGTAGACAACCTAAATGCAGAAGTTGTTCTTGGCAATGTCCGTAGTCGAGACGAAGGTGTAGAGTGGTTAGGATATACCTACCTATTCGTTCGAATGCTGCGATCCCCTGGGCTGTACAGCGTAGGGGCTGATTATGAAGATGACAGTGCCCTGGAGCAGAAACGAGTCGATTTGATTCACTCTGCTGCTATGGTTCTGGAGAAGTCCAACCTCATCAAATACGACAAGAAGACGGGCAAATTACAAGCAACCGAGCTTGGAAGAATTGCTTCGCATTATTACATTACACACAGCTCCATGTTAACTTACAACCACCACCTCCAACCATCAATCACGCCAATCGAGCTTTTCCGTGTATTTGCGTTGAGCGACGAGTTCAAATACATTCCAGTTCGCCAAGAAGAAAAGTTGGAACTGGCCAAACTTCTAGGACGTGTGCCAATTCCCGTTAAGGAAAGTGTTGAAGAACCTCATGCCAAAATAAATGTACTTTTGCAAGCTTTCGTTTCAAGATTGAAACTGGATGGACTTGCGTTAATGGCAGATTTGGTCTATGTTACTCAGTCAGCTGGAAGAATCTTGCGTGCTATCTTCGAAATAACTCTGAAAAAGGGGTGGTCATCGGTAGCTAGGACAGCTTTAGAACTTTGCAAAATGGCAGAGAAGCGCATGTGGCCAACTATGTCACCACTTCGACAGTTTGCCGGATGCCCCCGGGACATCATACAGAAAGCCGAAAGGATTGATGTTTCGTGGGTCAACTACTTTGATCTTGATCCACCACGTATGGGCGAATTGCTAGGCCTTCCGAAAGCTGGCCGAACTGTCTGTAATCTTGTTGCAAAATTCCCACGACTAGAACTTCAGGCACAAGTACAACCAATGACGAGGTCAATGTTGAGAGTAGAATTAACCATCACGCCCAAATTTGAGTGGGATGACGAAATCCATGGCACGGCGGAAAGCTTTTGGATCATAGCTGAAGATTGTGACGGCGAAGAAATTCTTTTCCATGACCAATTTATCCTCCGTAAAGATTTTGCTCAAGCCGAGATGAATGAGCATCTTGTCGAATTTACGGTTCCCATCACGGAGCCCATGCCGCCACATTATTTTATCACTGTCGTCTCAGACCGATGGATGAATTGTGAAACTAAACTGGCAGTCTCTTTCCAGAAACTCATTTTGCCCGAGAAATTCCCACCTCATACACCTTTATTGGATTTGCAGCCTTTACCTGTTGCAGCATTGAAAACCGATGAATTTAAATCACTCTACCCGGATTGGGATCGCTTCAATAAGATTCAAACACAAACATTCAAATCTCTTTTTGACACAGACGACAATGTGTTTGTTGGAGCGCCCACAGGAAGTGGCAAGACGGTTTGCGCAGAGTTTGCTTTACTTCATCATTGGACAAGAAATGACCCAGGACGTGCTGTCTATATCGCTCCGTTCCAAGAACTTGTTGATCTCCAACTTCAAGATTGGCAGAAACGTTTTTCGACCATCCGTGGAGGCAAAGAAATTGTAAAGCTTACAGGAGAAACCACCGCTGACCTCAAACTTTTGGAGAGGGGTGACCTAATCCTCGCAACCCCATCTCAATGGGATGTTTTATCGCGACAATGGCAGAGGCGGAAGAACGTTCAGAATGTTCAGCTTTTTATCGCCGATGAGCTGCATATGCTTGGTGGACAGGCTGGTTTCGTTTATGAAATCATAGTCTCTCGGATGCATTATATCCGATCACAAACCGAATTACCGCTTCGAATCGTAGGGTTGAGTGTTTCGCTTGCAAATGCTCGTGATGTTGGAGAGTGGATTGACGCGAAGAAGCATAACATCTACAACTTTAGTCCTCATGTACGTTCAGTGCCTCTGGAACTTCATATTCAGTCATTTACCATTCCCCATTTCCCCTCTCTCATGCTTGCTATGGCGAAGCCAACCTATCTGGCCATAAATCAAATGTCGCCAGATAAGCCTGCTCTTGTATTTGTTCCTAGTAGAAAGCAAGCTCGTGCTACAACCCGTGATTTGCTGCTGGCATGCGTAGCTAGCGACGATGAAGATCGTTTTCTGCACGCCGATGTGGAGGCTATGAAGCCTTTATTGGAACGCATCCAAGAAGAAGCACTCGCAGAGTCAATATCGCATGGCATAGGCTATTACCATGAGGCTCTTAGTACGGGTGATAAACGTATTGTGAAACATCTTTACGACAATGGTGCCATACAAGTAATGGTTGCGTCCCGTGATGTTTGCTGGGAACTTGATTGCAAAGCACATCTAGTTATTGTGATGGGTACGCAGTTTTATGAAGGCAGAGAGCACCGCTATGTCGATTATCCTCTTAGCGAGATCCTACAAATGTTCGGCAAAGCAACACGACCCATGGTAGATAAAATCAGTAGGGGCGTTCTGATGGTACCAGCGGTCAAAAGAGAGTACTACAAGAAGTTCTTGAACGAAGCTCTCCCAATCGAGAGTCATCTTCAGGCGTATTTACATGATGCTTTCGTATCAGAGATCAGTACAAAAATGATTGAGTCAGCTAGCGACGCCATCAATTGGACTACTTTCACGTACTTCTATAGGAGATTACTTGCAAACCCCAGCTACTATAGTCTCAAAGACACATCTCATGAAGGCTTAAGTGCACACCTGTCGGAGCTTGTAGAAACGACTTTGAAAGATTTGGCTGAGTTCAAGATTATTGATTTGGATGAAGAGGATGACACTGTTACTCCACTAAACGCAGCAATGATTGCTGCTTATTACAACATTTCATACATCACCATGCAAACCTTTTTGCTGTCATTGACTGGCCGTACGAAGCTCAAGGGTATTCTGGAAATTGTCACTTCGGCAACTGAGTTCGAGTCCATTCAGATTAGAAGACACGAAGACAGTCTCCTGCGTAGAGTATATGATAGGCTTCCCGTCAAGATGGCCCAACCAAGCTTTGATTCTCCGCATTTCAAGGCCTTTGTACTTCTTCAGGCCCACTTCTCAAGAATGCAACTGCCGATCGACCTTGCCAAAGATCAAGAGATTATCCTGACAAAAGTCCTTGGCCTCCTAAGTGCTACCGTAGATGTCTTGTCCTCAGATGGTCATCTAAACGCCATGAATGCCATGGAAATGTCGCAAATGGTTGTACAGGGCATGTGGGATCGCGACAGTCCTTTGAAACAGATTCCTCATTTCAAGCCTGAGGTCATCAAAGTTGCAAATGAATCTGGGTATGTATTAAACTGTCACACCGATCGAGAACTTCCGCTAATTAGACGTGATACAGTATCAAGGACATCTTCGAGTTTATGGATGCGATGGACCCTTCCGAAAATCCGGACTACGAAGCTCTCATTAATAGACTCGGTCTCTCGCAAACACAATTAGCGCAGGCTGCCAATTTTACGAATTCTAAATATCCTAATATTGAGCTCGACTTTGAAGTGGAGGATCCGCAGGAGATCGTTGCTGGATCGCCATCTTACCTTAAAATTAAGATTGTACGAGACGTTGATGAAGATGATGATGCGGCAGAGGTGGACATGTCCGTACATGCTCCCTTCTACCCCGCGAAGAAAATGGAGAATTGGTGGCTGGTGGTGGGCGATGAGGGTTCGAAAACATTACTTGCGATCAAACGGGTCACAATCGGGAAAGCATTGAATCTTCGGCTGGAATATACGGTACCAACACCTGGAGAGCATGATTTGAAGTTGTTCCTCATGAGCGACAGTTATGTGGGTGTCGATCAGGATCCTAGCTTCCATGTCTCGGTGGCAGAAGGAATGGACGAAGATGATGAAGAAGACGAAGACGAAGAATGAGCCACTTCCCCTTTTTCTCCTGATGAAGCATTGCTGTATAATAGATAGGTTTAGTTGGTCAAAAGCATATCTCGAGATCCATTGATTTGCTGGGGGGTTGCCTGGGATTCCGCATCCTTATTGGGTTCTTGTTCGATGTTTTGTGACTGTGTTGCCTGTGCCACGGACGCCGCTCGCAAAGTGATTGGCTACGTCAGAAGGTGGCCCAACAGTGGGCGGGTTCTCACTTTTGTGTTGATGATGACACAACAGAAGGTTCTGTCAATGGTGTCTTATTGTTCATTTTTTTCATTTCTTTTATTATCTCCAAAAATCATCTCTATCCTGTCTTCCTCTTCAACATCGCTTTTCATTCATTGTTGATGTTGAATATCATATTCAATATTACATTAGCATTAGTTGTTAGTGCTTAGCTTTACCGTACAGCTGTTATCTGTAGTTGACTTTGTGGTCACCCTCTCCGACTAATATCCGGGAGGCTGGGGTGGTTGAGCTTGGGAGTTCTACAGAAATCCACCGCCACGTGATTATTGCCTCACTAGCGCGCGTAACTTCTTTTCAAGCGAACCATTTTGATTTCCAGAATTCCATCTTCCACCAAGCATCCTCCTCAGCAACAAGTCATCACCTCCATCAGATTATTCATCTGCGATTATCTTAATCATCTCAGACATTCCTTACGCGTCAATATCTATCCTACCAATACGTCTTACCACTAACATTGAACTTTTTGAAGCTGTGTCGCGACAATGGCCGATGAGGCAAGCACGCGAGATGAGGTGGCGCCTCCTCAGTCCGCAGACACTTCAGCTCCCGATGCTGTTGTAGAGCCCCAAGTCGAGGTGTCGGAAGGTGCCAACAGTAGCAATGGTGTTCAGGATGGAGCTGTTTCCGAGGATCCAGTCGCGACTTCCGGCACAAGCGCGACGGAAGAAAGTATGATTGCTTTGATACCTTCTCAATTCCCGTTGCTTTACTCTGACTAACTTCAGCTCTTCTTTGTCTAGTTAAAGATAGCGACGCCGAAGCCAAGACCGAGAAAATGGACAAACAAACAATTCCCGATCGTTCGGTACAAGGGGAGCCATCCGGGTCCACCGCTCCCGAGGGTGAGGATGCAGAATTGAAGGACGATGAACAATCAGATGATGCGGCTCCAGCAGCCGATGAGTCTGCGGAAGTGGCAGATGTTTCTGCCAGTACTCCAGCTTCAGCTAGCAAATCAAAGGGTCGACGCAAGTCTGGCGTGCCGGAACACAAGAAGAAATTAAACAAAAAGCAATCCAAGGCAAAGTTGACACACACGGATGCGAAACCAGGCGACTACTTTTATGTGAGATTGAAGGGTTATCCTCTATGGCCTGCAATTGTCTGCGATGAGGATATGCTTCCCAGCACCCTCATCAAGTCTCGCCCAGTTACCGCAATGAGAGCAGATGGCACATACAGGAGTGATTACGAGGATGGTGGCTCCAAGGCCAAAGACAGAACATTCCCTGTCATGTATCTATTTACAAATGAATTGTGAGTAGCGCTCATTCGAAAATCTCATGATGAATTTTGCTAATCAATTTAGTGGCTGGATACCTAACTACGACCTACTCGATCTCGATCTCGATACAGTTGGCGATGTCCCTATGAATATGCGCAAAGATTTGTATCAAGCTCATCAGCTTGCTGCAGAGAAAAACGACCTGGATTATTTTAAGGCTGTCTTGACAGATTTCATGGAGCAGAAGAGGGCCGATGAGGAAGCCAAAGAGGCCGCAAAGGCAGCCAAGAAGGCCAAGAAAGAGAAGAAGGAGAAGACGCCAAAGGTTGTCCCAACCTTGGACAACAATGATGACACAGAGATGATGGATGTCAGTGCTATCCCTGATGATGATGCGGCTGAAGCACCAAAATCGAATCAGAAGAAGCGCAAGAACCCCCCACATAATCCCGAAGAAGAGACTGTATGTTGCCCCTCTATTTTTTCTATTGCGAGTTTGTTAATCGAAACTAACATGATATTCCAGCAACAGCCTGACTCTGCTCCAAAAAAGCCTCGCATCAAATTGAACAATACTCCAAAGGCTGCGAACGGAACATCTACTCCAAAGGCTGCCAAGGAGCCAAAGGAGCCCAAATCCGCAAAGGAGAAGAGTAAGACGAAGAAGGCTGCTGCAAAGCCTAAAGATACCGCTCCTGTTGCTCCACCAGAACCAGAACTCACACCCGAGGAAAAGAGAGTCAAAAAAGAGGTGAGTGACCCCCTGCAATACATCCACTGGTTCTTACTAACATTTCCCATAGAAAGAAATCTTGTTCTTAAGACACAAGCTTCAAAAAGGTCTTTTAACCAAAGACCAGGAGCCCAAGGCGGATGAGATGCAACAGATGTCCGAGTACGTGAACAAACTCGAAGGTTACGCCGATCTAGAGGTCAGCATCATCAGGGTGACCAAAATCAACAAAGTTCTCAAGGCTATTTTGAAGTTACCTGTCATTCCTAAAGAAGATGAATTTCAATTCAAATTGAGGTCTCAGACTTTACTTGATAAATGGAACAGGCTTCTTGCCAGCGAACAGGTTGCACCAGCTTCCACCGAGGCACCTGCCAACGATTCCAGGGATGAGAGCAAGGAGAAAGACGAGCCAAAAACAGACAGCGTAGCAGCAAATGGCACCGCGGAGCACAATGAGACAAAGGCAGAGGAGAAGTCACCGGCCCTTGAGACACCACTTACTACGCTGCCCAAGGAAGATGTGGCCAGCAATGACGACCCCGCTCCTGCCGCCGAAGAATCTTCAAAGGTAATGTCTCCACAAGTCAAAGTGACATCAACAAAAGTTAACAAAATACTAGGAAGAGGAAGCAATCGCCGTTAAATCAGACGCATAAATCATCCCTGAGGGTTACTTATGGAAGAAAGTTTTTTTACACCAGCCTAGGTCGAACAGCTTACGGCCGACATTTCGATCAGGATTCAAGATCGATTAATGAGCAGAATTCGTCCCCTTCAGGTCTTTAGTCGTCGTTATTTCAAGTATCGTCGTCCCGGCTTAAGGTTGATAGTTTTGCATTTGTTTTTGCGAGTTCCCCTTGTAACACTAAGAGCTAGCGGATTGTTATTTCCCTTAACCCGTGGCTTCCCAGGATTTCACCACCCACACCTTGTACAAATTTCCTTTTCTGAAAAGCACGTTACGGTATTGCGTGGGGAGTTGACTACGGAATTTCAAGTTGGCCCGGATGAACGCTCGCTTTTCTCGTCTGAAATTAGGGTTTTTCTTCAATTTACGTTACCTGCCTAGGCAATTGGGTGAATACCACAAGATATGAAAACATTAATGGCGATTCCCAATGATTTTTACCTTTCTCTGTCTTATTAACCTGGGTGGTAGTGTGATGTGATCGCGTGAAATTTGACCTTAGCTACATGGATTGAACTCTTTTTTTCTGACATCAATCTAACCAACATCTCGGTGATATTGTTAGAATATAAGGACTGCTAGATTCTGGATAAAATAGAAGAATTTTCATGACAAATTAGTACTATGTATACATAGAGTTGTGTCACTGGGAAATCAAAAAGCCTTTGTTCTCCACACCGCCTCCTTATCAGGCGTGATAGATAGTTGGCAGAATTATTTATCGCAAAAATAAATTTCGTCGATCCCAACTGACCAAAAAACCTCATACACACCATACAATGTCCGCCCCTACCCCCGAAATTCTTCGATTCACAACCCATAAGTCTCTAAGTCACCGGCTTGTTCTCTCTGCTCTCACAGGACGTCCAATTCATATCTCCCAAATTCGAAGCTCCTCACCTACCAATCCGGGTCTTGCACCTCACGAAGTATCCTTCTTGCGACTTATCGAATCTATCAGCAATGGATCCTCTGTACAGATATCCTATACCGGTACAACATTAGTATACAATCCAGGTGTCATAGCAGGATCAATTGATGGATTGGGAGCAGATGTGGATGGAGTGATAAAATGTCATTTGCCGGCGAATAATACTCGGGGCGTTAG
Source organism: Ciborinia camelliae (assembly GCA_025890175.1). NCBI lineage: Eukaryota > Fungi > Ascomycota > Leotiomycetes > Helotiales > Sclerotiniaceae > Ciborinia > Ciborinia camelliae. Next base: position 184,312 of record JANPYM010000016.1, read on the forward strand.
TTATTTCTTACTGCCCTTATGTATGCTCGCGCCCTTTGCGAAGAAGGCTGTCAATGTCAGGTTTGAGGGAGAAGGGGTTATTACCAGTTCGACGGAAGCAGGAGATATCTCAGTGGACAGTGTCAGAACGGCCATCCTACCACTTTACGAACCATTCGGCATCATGGCCAGCAAATTGGAAATCAGAGTCCTGCAGAGAAGTTGTCCGGGAGCGGGAGGCAAAGGTGGTGGAGGTATAGTAGAGCTACGATTTGGGAGTCAGATCAAGGCGCTACCGAAGACGCTACATTTGAATAGAAACCCGGGGAGGGTGAGGAGGATAAGAGGAGTGGCATATGCGACTGGTGTGAGCAATAGTCATAACGCGCGGATGATACATGAGGCTAGGGGAATTCTGAATCCATTTGTGGGCGATATCCACATTGCGACACAGTATGATCAAGCGCCACTGGTATCAGCGAAGGACAAGACGAATCCGAGCGCTAAAAAGAGGACGGGAGTGGGATTTGGATTGGCGTTGATTGCGGAGACCACCTCGGCGGGTGTAATATATTCAGCAGATGTGGTGTCTCCAAGCGCGGGAGGTGTTGCCCCCGAGGATATTGGAAAGCAGTGTGCATATCAATTGCTGGAAATTATATCACAAGGAGGGTGTGTGACGAAGGCTGGAGCACCCACGGTGCTAACTATGATGGCAATGGGCTCAGAGGATATTGGTAGATTAAGATTGGGACGAGAAGTAATAGCCACAGAGGATTTAATAGTGTTAGGACGAGACCTAAAAAAATTCGGAGCAAGTAGTTGGGGTTTACGAGATGTAGAGGAAGACGAAAGCGAGGATATTATAGTAAGCGTCAAGGGCACTGGAGTGGGAAATGTTGGCAGAGGCATACAGTAGCATAATAAAGCCAATCTTACCTGTTCACTTATATTGAATGGCACGCCATATTATGTGCAAGCTATATCCATTTCTTAACACTATGTGCGGAATGTTTGTTTGAGCCTCTCAAGTGTCTTATTCCATGCTACGCTGAAACCTACGAGCTATAGCGTTTAGCCTCGGATTCCTTGCAGTAAGCTCGGCGACATCAGCAGACAAAGTGTGTGCTCGTAAAGACCCAGTAGCGGTCCCTGAAACTGTTAACTGACTTCGAAGGGTATCAAAAACACTGAACTCTCCTATAACGGCTGTCCCCGACCAAAAAATATCCAACGGCGAATCATCCGACTCTGTATTTACCGGCTCAGCTAGCAGCTCTTCTCGTTCATCGTCCTCTTCCGCTTCCGTGTTGTTATGTGGATGAGAGACAGCTCCTGCGGAATCCAACGGCTGCATTTGAATGCCCTCCAAGCCATGGACAACGGGATCCCGGAATACTCCTCGTTCCTCGGCATCATGATCTTGTGTAGAAGGTTGTATCTGCGCATCGGTGGTCTTCTGTCCATAGACCGTCAGGAACTTGTCAAGCCTCTCTCTGTCCAGGTGAATTGTGAATAATATGGATTGCAAAATCAATACAAGCAAATCCAAAACTACGAGTTTCAGTTTCGATGAAGGGCCTTTCTGGCCAATAAGATCGATAATGATTCCTCCATGGAGATATCCCCTCATCTCCTCGCCAGATCTCGATGGCGCCAAGAAAAGGTGTAGAAATATACAAAGAATATTCGTGCCCAGCAACATTATGACCAAAGAGGACGTTTGGGGAGGTTTTCTAACGTTCTTCGGCTTCGGTGTAAGAATAACAAATTGGGTGAGGGCACGCATGCATAGTTGGAAGAATGAGCAGCTTCAGGGCGGTTAGCTCAAGTAAAATCGGAGCAACGGGGGGTCAGCTTCATACTCCATGTAATATAAGACGCAGAGTTGAGAATAAACTGCAAAGTCGAGATTCGTCATCAGCGAGGTTGCCAACTCGTATTTCTTTCTCATTTGATCGTACGCTCTTTTTTGGGCTGGGGTTCTGGAATGAGGTCGACGTCGCCTGCTCGAGCTCCCACTGCTGCCATTGGGAGGGGTTGCCGTTGGGCCCGATACTGCTGTAGAATCATTGTTCATTGCTTTCAAGGAGTCATTGGTGATGTATGGTATTTTGGTGTGGAAGTTTGAAAGTTCACATCTTTCGAGGGTGAATAAGAGAGGGCAAGTGAGACTTGCAACTCTAATAATTCACTGGGTGATCATCAAGAGATTTGGAAGCTCCTGATGCGCAACAGGACGCAATAGGCGACAGGATAGATTAGGCATTATTGCAGGGCTCTGTCTGGGCTTTGATTACATAAGCACTATTGAGAGAGCAACCGTTCGAATGTTTGAGAATATTTGAATCTTTCAAACTCTCTCAACTATTCGAAAGGGATGAGTTTCAAAATAACCCGTTATATCAGATCTACAATTCAAACCCTAGTGCAGGACGATAATTCTCATAAGGTAGATTCATATCTCAGTCTTTGTCTTTTTATGCCGCGTTGCCAATTCGCTTTTGTTCTATGTTCCCAACACCAGGCGTAGGAACTGCGAATTATAATGAAACACTTCAGGATCAATATCATTTCTGGCTGTTACCCTGACCAGCGTGGCCATTTGATCTTGCCAATTTGGGTCCGATCTAGACATCGCTCTATCATTCCACCTGCCGAACCACCAATGTTTAGAACACTGTCCTGTCTCTTTTGCTAGACAAACTAGCTTTGGCCAATGTGTAGGCCAACCATGTCCAATTTCATCCACCTTATCGAAACACATTTGCGCAAACATGTATCCATACCTCCTCATGCCGACTATATCATCATGATGACACGCGACGACTAATTCTTCTAACCCTTCGAATCTTTTGAACTCGCGTAGATTATCAAACACGTGCGGGATCAGGTAGTGCTCGTGTATGAGAATCTTTTTTATCCTCCTGCATTCTTCATCGGTAATCTTTCCACCAAGACGGCCGGGTATACCCCCCATTGATGGCCAGTTGAAGCACAAGAAGTCTTGATTATAATTGATGGAGGTGTGAGAGAAGGTGGGAGATGAGAAGGTCCAATACGCAAGTGCTATTGAACGAGACTCGCTTGAGATATGAAGCGTAGGGGGAGGCTTTCGATCAGAAATAAAACGATTTTCTGACGAGGACCAAGATAGACCAACATATGGTGAGGTGAGTAAGATGGCGTAGTTCCAGATTTGAAGACGGAGCTCAGTAGGTAGCTTTGTGAACAAGTGAAAAGAAGTGAGAAGGTTATTTGAAGAGGGTTCTATATCGGTGCAGCAAGTCATTCCTAAACACATCTTGATTCAAGACTATCGATTAAAGGGTTAAGAACTGCTAACAAGATACTGTCGAATAGTTCAGAGATCTCCCGTGGCTATTGGTGACACTTGTGGCTACCATCTCTCGATATTTGGCTCAGTATCAAAACAATGGTAAATAGTATTGTTGAATTACTAGATGTAACAATATATAGCAAGAGAAGAAAAGTACAGCTAGGTATAAGAGGAGGAATATAATCGGACAATAGCTTACAGCCGTTGGTGAGGGATGACAAAATCGTTGTACGTGGTTGTGCTGTGCTGTGCTGTACTCATGTATTTTGCTATAAATACCTACTACTGAATCGTCTATTCCGATACGAGATGATGTGATTCATGTGAAGAAACATTTTTTGGTAAAATTAAAGCCCACGCACTCCCAATCATGGGTATGTTCATCTCCATACTACCTGACCTAGGTACCTTATGTACCTACTAGGTCCACGGTCATGTACAGCACAGTAGATTATTATGTGAGACGGGACGAAAATAGTACCTACCGATACATTCTCCTTATGTGGGGTATGGTTTTTAAAACCCCTCCTCATGCCTTAAAATATGGTAAGGCATCACCCCACCTGAACTTCAAAATTATTGAGATTGAGTCACCACTCGGATTTAAGCATTGTAACAACACACTTGGAATCTTTTCAACTCAGTGCACAAGATGGCGACCACAACTGGATCACAGGGCGATCTGACGTCTGAAATCCTTCACGCACTCTCTCAACAAGATAATATCCTTTCCTCAGAGGCATTCCCTACCCAAAAGTCCACCGACATCAAAAGTGCTTTGGACAGACTTGGCTCAAGGTCTATGATCACATATGATACAATAGATCGTGAAGAAGCTATATTGGAGGCAGAGGCCGAAGAAATTGCCGCCAATGGCAGTCATGAGGCACGAGTTTTCGAAGCTCTACGAAAGGCAATGGATGGTCTCACAGTTTCCGAATTAGAAGCTGCTGTAGGGGATAAGAACGTTGTCAAAGTTGGACAAGGCAAGGCATTCAAGTCGAAATGGATCGCGAAAGGTAAAGAGGGCAAGCTGGTAGCATCAGTGAGTTACTGCCATATTGCAATTCTGCAGAATACGTCCTAATTTTCCAGACCGATTCTATTCAAGACGTCACTAGAGAACAACTCGAGATTATCCAAAAGACGCGCACACATCCAGATCCCAAAGTTATAACAGAGCTTAAAAAACGTAAGCTGGTGAAGATGCAGAAAGTGATTAGCTACAAGATCTCGAAGGGGCCCAAATTCGCTTTAGAAATGATTAAGGAGGAGACAGATTTGACAGCAGACATGCTTGCATCGTGGGTTTTTATGGCATCTTTGGGTATAAAAATGCTTACAAATTTAGGGGTGCCTGGAAAACTGCCGCTTTCAAACCATACAACTTCAAATCTCTTGGAGCAGACCAAAACTCTGGTGCATTACATCCTTTAAATAAAGTACGACATGAGTTCCGCCAAATCTTCTTCGAGATGGGATTCGAGGAAATGCCTACAAATAACTTCGTCGAAACTGGCTTCTGGAACTTCGATGCTCTTTTTGTCCCACAACAACATCCTGCTAGAGATTTACAAGATACCTTCTACATTTCGGACCCTAAAACTGCAGATAAACCACGCGCAGAGTCTGAAAATGACAAAGCTGACTACGAGGCATACTGGAAGAATGTACAGGAAGTTCATCAAGAGGGAAAATACGGATCAATTGGCTATAGATATCCATGGGCTGAGGACGAATCATTAAGGCTAGTTCTCAGAACACATACTACAGCAACCTCGACAGCAATGCTACACAAGTTGGCTCAACAGAAAGGACCCGACGGACGACCCCCACCAGCAAGATACTTCTCCATCGATCGTGTTTTCCGTAACGAGACTGTTGATGCCACCCATCTTGCCGAGTTCCATCAAGTTGAAGGTGTTATCGCAGATTACGGATTATCTCTTGGAGGCCTTATGGAATTCATGGAGATCTTCTTCAACAAGATGGGTCTCGAAGACTTGCGCTTCAAGCCAGCTTATAACCCTTACACCGAGCCAAGTATGGAAATTTTCAGTTACCACAAGGGTCTCGGCAAACTGGTAGAGATTGGAAACAGTGGAATGTTCAGACCGGAGATGTTGGAGGCCATGGGTTTACCAAAAGATATGAAGGTCTTCGGTTGGGGATTGAGTTTGGAGCGTCCAACTATGATTAAATATAAGGTAATATTTCCTCCCACACTAATCAATTCTAAAGCTAATATGTCTTGTAGGTGAACAACATTCGAGAGTTATTAGGACATAAGGTAGATTTAGGTTTCATCGAGAGAAATCCAGCTGTCAGACTAGACAAGTCATAGGCCGTTAGATAGGTCCATAAAATGAATGATTGCATAAATAAGAGACAATTGATACCCATGAATTACTTTCGCCACAAGTGATGTCTAGATATTAGAAGTACGATGACTTCGAGTGTATATATCAAAGCAAGTCGATATTGGGTATCACACTATTCTTATAAACGCCATGGTGCAAATCAATGATCTTCAATCGTGATCTTCCTCCGTTAGGCCTGGGCAGCCATCCATAGAATCGTCGGGATACTTGTACTTGCAGAAGAAGCAATAATTGTACTGCATCCTCAAATGCTCAACAAGCTTTTGTAGTCTCTCGGCCGGTTCCAGTAAATTGAAAGCATCCAGTTCAGGGTCCTCTTCCTCCAAATCCTCCACAATAGTATGCTGTATCCTGTCCTTTCCGAGTGCTCTCTTGTCATCCTTGTCTTCATCCGCATCATCGTAGGTGGGTAGTCGCGAGAGACTTTGTTGGAGGTCATATCTCATCCTCCTATCCCGTTCCTTTTCCTCGCGCTTCCGGACTAATCCTCGCCATAAAATATTGATCTGCTTTAACGGTTTCGTAGAAATTTTGCGTTTCTTGACTCCTTCGTCGGTCTCCCCAACATCCCCATTAATCGCCATCTCCTCTTCTTCCCTCTCCCCATCCATCCTCTCCGCAACCCTCATCGCCGCCCCCACCATCCCCTCCAACCTCGCCTCCTCCCTCTCCCTCCCAACCCTCTCCCGATACTCCCCCTCCTCAACCCTCACCCTCTTCCCCACCCTCTCCCCCTCCTCCCGCACCCTCCTCTTCCTCTCCTCCTCCAACCCAATCCCCCCCCCTTCCCCTCCTTAACACTCACCGCCACCGGCTCCAACCGCGCCCCCACATTATCCTTCGCCCCGAGGGCCGCCCCCGGCCGAAACCCCATCTTCGCCATCATCTTCAACCCCTTGCTCTGCGCGCTCTCGGGCGCCTCCAGCATCGATCGCGACAGCGCCATCTCGCGCGCCGCCGCGTCGTCCGCCGCTCGCTCCGCTTTCGATTTCGTCCGCGACCGCGCTTCCGATTCCCGTTGCTGTCGCTGTCGTCGCTGCGTGTAGGTTTCTTGCGCGCGCGGCCCGCTGGGCTCCGCGATTATCATCTTCATGTAATCTTCCTCCGAATCTTCCTCTGGCGCAGCGTCATGGGAAAGATCTGCCGTTTTGATTTCGTCTTCCGTCATGATGGATAATGGATGGGTGGATAAATAAATATAAATATCTTCGTTCGTTGTGTCTGCCTTGCAGAAAGAAAGGTAGGTAGGTAGATAAATTAACCAATAGCTAGCTACCTTTCACCTTCCCTCAAAAAGATTTTTTGTTGCACGTCTATCTGCCACGTGAAATTTGGGGCTTTTGGAAAAAGTACAAATGTAATTGCAGATATGAAATCCGGAAGGTTTCAGGATGTCTAAAAAAATTGTCCCGGGGATGTGGAAAGAACTTTGGGGAGTCGGGAGCGAGGGGCGTTTTGGGGTTTGGGGGCAGGCTGGGCTTTTCCCTCAAGGCTACGGAATTGACACGCCAAATTTTTGGTGACCGCCTTGGGCAGAATCTGGGGCTGGGCCAATGAAGTGATTGCCGAGGTATAGCTCGAGCCTTGGCCTTCAAGGTGCTAGGGGAAATTCACTGCTGGTGCAGGTGAGGCTGATACAGTAGGTTTGTTTGTTCGGATGGAGGAATTCTCGAGTAATGGAATTCATATCTTTCTCTACAAGTTATTCATTCATTCATTCATTCTACATCATTCACTTTTTTCCCGACATATCATGGAGTGTCATGGAGATAACCAAATAATTCACAAAATAGCCGTCTGCATATCCATAAGGTAGGTAACTTTTGGTACCAAAATCGAAACGGACATACGATGCATGGAAGAATTGGCTCGCTGCGGATTGATAATTTTATCTCATGTTATGTTATGCTACATCTATTAGGAGCGGAGTGACTATTTTAATTTAGACATCCAACAATTCCTCGTCTTTCTTATTGTACACAATCCAAGGAACACAATCAGGAACACCCATCTCCTTCGCCGCTGTTGTGCATAATCCGACGATATCTGCACGTCCATCTTCAGTTCCACTTCTCTGTAGCGCAACGATACGTAGGAAGTCGGATAACAAGGTCAAGGTTTCCTCTGATTTTGCTTGCCCTTGTAAGTCATCATACACTATCCCTATCTTCGCCAAAGCCTCAATTCTTTGTGATCGAAGCATCTCTATAATTCGCATGACTTGTTGCGCCCTCTCCTTGGTGCCCTTATTAAGATTGAGACGTCTTACCTTAGGGCTGCTAATAACGCCAATAGATGTTATTTGTAAGACAATGCTGCGTGCGGTATCATCCGTAGGATATGTTCCAAAGTATCTTTGCAAAGCACGCATCGCAACTGCAGTTCCAGCTTGGTCGTCCCCCAAGCCGAAGCTCAATATGATTAAATTGTAGATGTCCTGTGGAAAATCGTCCGCCCCAAGCTCCGTCTTCAACTGCTCTGCCCATTTCATCATTTCTGCGAACAATGCTCTGGCATCAAAAAAATTAGACCGGATATGTCTTTGCATGGCCCGTTGCTTTAAATTGTGCCATAAAAGTAAGAAGGTCTCAATGTCTGGCTTCAGTCCATCTCTAATGAAGTCATAATATATCTTTATGGTGTGCGTGGAGAGCTTAGGCACTGCCTTGAACACTATGTTCATGAAGCACGTGTTGGCCGGAATTTTCGCTTTGGTTAAAGTTGTGTAAAGGTCGAAAAGCTCCTGCTGTTTCGATCTTCTTACATAATAGTCCATAAGAATTGTGAATGTTTCGATTGTGGCAGCAGGGTTGAGGTTGAAAGTTGCAGATTTGTGATCAAGCTTGTTTCTCCCCTTCACGGTCCTTAAGGGGGCGACCAACGACTTAACACCTCCCTCTCGAGCCTTGACAAATTGAATTCTTCTAGCAATCATAGACCATCCCAGATCCTCAGCCAGCTTCCGGTTCTTTAATGTGCCTGAACGCAGCCAAGCACCAATAAGCCCATTGGTGAATTTTGCATCCGGACAGATTCCAAGATCCCGCATTAGGTCAAGTACTCTATTGGCTTCATCAAGGTCGCCATTGCCAATCAATTTTTTGATCCATTTTCCAAAGAAAAATTTGTTGTTGAACTTTGTCGGGAAGACATTATAATCTTGAGTTATTAGGGAGTCATGCTGCAAAGCAGCTGGATCATTTGTGAGCATCATATCTTTAAAGACTGCTAATGCTTCATGCTCTTTACCAGCTCGCATGAAAAGTCCGGTGATGGCATCGTAGTCATCCATCTCCATACGCGACTTCATATGCTTCCGAAATTCAAGGTAGGTGTCCCAAGCTTCCGGAGTGCGGTCTTTAATTTTGGACTGTAAACAGCCTTGTATTATTGGGATAAGAATTCGAGCACAGACGGGATCACTTGATCTTTGCATGAAAATAGATGCTGTCTTTCGGGCTTCGTCAATGTTACCATTCTCAGCAAACATCCGAATTCCAAGCTCTAAATATTGATCTAAAAGACTCTCATCGTTGTGAATGCTTTTCCCAATGGCGGCTTTCCATACATCAATTGCAGTATTTGGGTCTCCTTCTACAAAGACAGCTTCAATGTACAACAACAATGTAGGCCCTCCTAAATGTAATCCCGCACTCTGCATATCTGACCCTAGTCGCTTCACGTGTGCCATGCGATCCAAATTTGTTGGATCTGGCAATGAGAAATAACCCCAAAGGATGTTCCAGGCTGCTGGAGAAACCCCATCCGGGTCCGATAATAAAGCTTTTCGGCACATAACATATGATTTCCATAATTTGTGCATGATACTTTCGACCATTCGGAAATCACTACGACCATAATCACCCTCAATTTTCTGCAATGTAGTATTCAGAAGTCTTATATGGGGTCGGATTGAGGGAGCGTATCTCTCGTCCGGTATTGTAACAGAGTCTAGCTCTGGTCGTGGCTTGGCAATGGAACCTGGCTTTGGCTGTGGTGTGAGAAATTGTTTTGTTGTGGGGGAGGTTGGAGGTGGAGATAGCTCTTCGGAAGACTCAGCTTCATCTACTATAATTAGCAGGCTTCCTATAAGCCAGTATATGGAGACTTGCCTTCCTCGACAGACTTCAAAAAGTAGTTTCGTATATTTTGCCTGTCTTCTTCGGACATCGGGCCTGGCTTGTTGGTAATGCTTTCCAATCTTTCCACCTCGGCCTCTAAACGTTCTATCTTTGCATCCATTGCATCTTCCCATTCCTCCATATGAAGACTTGGTTCATCATCTTCGTCGAGCTCTTCAAGTTCCTCCGCGGATACTTCCCCAATATCATCTTTTATTTCCCGAACCGCCTCTTGAAGACCCTCCAGCAGTTCATCCTCTTCTGGATCGCCCTGTGCTTCCGTTCGAACACCATCTGGCGTTTCATCAAAATATCTATAGAAAGGCTCCTCATCTTGCTCAAGTTGTTGTGTCTCTGTCTTCGAAGCAAGCTCCGGTCCTGTCCCCCTTCTATCTATCGACTTTAGCGGGGTTTTTTGTGTCGTGAAATTTCGTGAAAGCCATGGTGCCCGTGGAGGGTTCTGTAGTTTTATTCGACATGATCTGCATACGAAACCACGGATGCTAGAAGTCAAATTGGTGGCTGGCGGCGGCATAAGTGTTGATGTTGATGGTTCAATAAAAAAAAGTTGGGGGAAACTTTTTTTGGATAAGCCATTGATTGCATTGCGCAGCATGACTTCGCTTCCCACTCGCGACATCAAATCACGACACGTCAAAATCTCACGCGTGCCCCTTTTCTTTTCCTTTCTAATCAAGAAAATGTCTATAAACGGGGATACCCATAGTCTTACTGAGTTTGATGGAACAGAGCATCAAGTAAGTGTTTTTTTCTGCTTTTTTATACTGTAGTTACTGGACTAAATTTCAATAGGCCGCCTATGTATTTACTCCCACGTCTACACCTCCAGAAGACCTACTTCAGCGCCCTAAGAAGCGTAGGAAGGTAAGGCCGCCAACAAAGGTTTCTAGACTCAATGAAGATGCAGAGTCTTTCAAACTTGCACCATTGTTAAATGAGAACGAGTCTCCCGAACTTTCAAGTTTACGTTTAAGTCTGTTTGGGAAATATTGGATGGAAACGGAAGCAAAAATTAAGGTATCCAGCTCAATTCTTATATCAACACCGTACATCGTTAACATTATAATAGTCAATCCTGAATGAAGCAAATGAGGGCACTTTAGTAGAGGTCACATCATTTGTAGAGAATGAGAAGTATGTATGGCCTGCTACAATTACCTGGATGAAGTCTGATAGTTATTGAAAAGGAGCAAAGATAAATTGCCAGCTGGATTCATTGTGACGGGCCCAAATATCGCATCTCAAAGTTTGCTCTTTGAACAACTTTCAACGAGACTTTCCAATGAGGTTAATGGACCCGTTGTCACCCTCAGATCCGGAGAATCATCGAATCTGAAGGGACTACTCAAAAAACTTATTAGAGATGTTACTCATCAAAAGTCCAACGACGAAGATGAGGATGACAATTTCCTTGAACAGAATGTGAGCCTAAATTTTCTATACCCGCATCAAATTGATTCTAACTAAGCAGCCAGGGCCGTAAACTTTTGAACTATGATTTGGAGATCATTCATGGTTATGTCAAAGCCCACGGGTGTGACAGAGTAATCGTATCCTTTCAAGATAGTGAAGCCTTTGACTCTGGTCTACTTGGAGAGGCAATATCGTTTTTTAGGTGCGCCAATAGATCTATCCTCTCATATGACTACTTTTTTAACACTTCTAAATCTCAGCTCCTGGCAGGATCGCATTCCTTTCGTTCTGTTATTTGGGATTGCCACATCCGTCGACTTATTTCAAGAAAGACTCTCTCGTGCTGCTACTCGTTCTTTGCACGGGGCGCAATTTGATGTCGAGCAAACAAACTCCATCCTTGAAACTATATTCCTAAAAGTCATCGCTGGACCAGATGCCCCGATAAGACTGGGACCTGGCATTCTATCGAGTCTCATGGAACGACAAAATGATCACGTCCAGAGTGTACAGGCTTTCATCGGAGCATTGAAGGTATTTCGCTTTTTTGATTTCGTGTACAGATCAAAATTAACATTGTTAGTATGCATACATGTGTCATTTTTACGCAAACCCTCTGAGTATACTCATGAATCTCAAAGAAAACTCTGAATTGACGGCGCTCTTACAACCGGAGCATTTGGAAGCCATTAGGATGCTACCATCATTCCAAAATTATACCGAACGCCTTGTCGAGCAAGGGAAATTGGAGCATGCCATGGGGTTGATTACAGATGATGAGCTTCTTCTGCAAGAGGCGCAAACTTCAATCCAAGACAAAGATCATGCTGTACAGAAAGTCCTCCGAGTTATGCATGCTCTAATCACCTCATCAGTCGAAACACCAGAGAAGATTGATCTTTATATGAAAGCATCAACTGGTTCCTTGAAGAACTCGGATCTTGTACGTTCAATTATGGATTCAATTAAACGCGCCAGTCTCGATGGTTTTCTAGAAATTGCAGCGTCGCTCAAAGAAGCCACAGAAAATGGAAGCATTGAGCTGGATCTTGGACCATGGTCAGATATGGAACCGGAATTCTATACGGAAATCTTGACTATTTGGAAAAAGGGTTCGTCACTCATAAACTCAGAAGCTGGAAAATCTATCCGCAGCAGTTACAACAAATCAATCCGGACCGCTATTAGTTCTCAGACTCAGAAGGTCCAAATCAGCCAGGAAAAATCAACACTTACGAAACAAGACAAAGAATACACATCCCTTGTTGACCGCCTAATTCAGGCCATACAAACCTTTGTCGATGTGGACAAACTACAAGACCAATTTATCTCCGAGATTTGGCTTTACGATCTCAAATACCCCTATCAAGACGCCTTCACACCCAAGCCCCGTTTCGCTATTGAGCGAGCACTCTCTTCACCCCACGAATACCTTTCCTGTGCCTGCTGCGACCCTACGAAAGAGGGAGCACTCATGTCCCATCCACCGACCGCAATTCTATACAAACTTTTCCTAGAAGCAGGAAACTTGATCAACATATTCGATCTCTGGACTGCTTTTGTTGCGAATTTGGGACCGGAATATGATGAGGGCGAGGATAGCGAAAGACAGGCTTTGATGTTATTTTATAGGGGACTTGCCGATTTGAAGTTATTGGGCATGATTAAGCAGAGTAGGAAGAAGACGGATCACTTGACAAAATTAGCATGGAAGGGACTATAAACTTTACGGGCAAGCAATAGGTATCAGGACAGGAGAAAGGCCAGGTAATACATGTACAATATAATTATATTATATTAATCTCCGAATGCACACGCTCAGGGCATCGGCAAAAAACGTATTCTAATCGTCAAACAAACACCACACCACACCAATCTAATAACCCCAACTCTTCTTCTTCCACATTTCCTCCTCGGCGCGTCGCGCTCTCTCCTTTCGAACCCTCCTCTCAATCTCCTCGACACTCTCGACCACCACGGGGCTCTCACAGCCCCTCAGCCCGATAAATCGGCCCAGCCTCCTCCTCTTGACCTCCAGATCCGCATTCACGTCCCAGGGGATCGGGCACGGGTAATGCATGGTCCATTCGCACGGCGTGCGCTGATGATAAAAGTGCGCGAGGTCGTCCAGTTCCGCCGCCGTGAGAAGCCAGAAATTGACCAGGAGCTTGGGGAACGAGGGGTGCACTTCGCCGTTGGTGATGCGCACGAGGGGCGCGAGGGGGAGCGCCATCTGGGCGAGTTTGGCCGCGAGCGCGGGGTTGGTTTGCTGGAGGCGGTTGGTGAATGACATGGTTGTATCTGGTTGTGTGGTTTTCTCGTTGGAAATTGGTTGTGAGATGGCTAATGATTTGATATGCTTTGGTTTGGTTTGTTTTGAACACCGTGCAGCGTCAGTAATTCCAACTAATATGCGTGATGGGTATTGTAATGAGTGATATTATGAGGCAGTGAATATATATAAAGATCTTCCGTGATGAATCAGACGAAGGAAAGAAAATACTTCTATGGCTGTATTCGCAAAAGGGTGGAAAAGATTATTCGCAGAGCTGCCAGCAGCGTAAAGATAAAAGTCTAGGACGAGAATCAAAGTAAAGTATGGGAAAATGAAATATAGGAAATCGTGTGGATACCAGATGCCGATGGAGATCGGAGTGGAAGAGCAGGGGAATGGAGGGTTCTTGTAGTTTTGGTCTCATTCACGAAACTTCATTGTGTCGGATGGCTTCTTTGTATTTAAGATCGATTTTGGCTTTGTTGGGGATCAGGTCTTTGATGTTATTGTACATTGAAATCTATTTTTGAGGGCTTGAATGAATGGGGCTTTGTGAGATTCTTTGTAGGAAGTTCTAACAAGACTCTTGTGGGGGCTTCGGTGAAAGGAGCTTGGTAAGATTCTTTGTAGGAAAGTCTAACAATACTTTGTGAGCAATAGTCTCAAAGCATCTTTATCCTCACCAACCTAGATGTTAGAACTTCCTACAAAGGAGCTTTGTAAGATTCTTTGTAGGAAAATCTAACAATATTTTGTGAGGAATAGTCTCAAAGCATCTTTATCCACACCAGCCTAGAATAGCATCAACCAATACTCTAGAAGAACACCTAGATCCAACTTCGAATATTTCCCTGCAAAGAATCTCTATAAAAAAAATTAAGTGCCATTTTCTCATATAACCATTTAATGATAGGACTCTTAGAGACCGTAGTAAAATAAACAATGGATCTGCTTGTACTCTATGATTCGAATGCCATATTGTATCAAACCAGCGCTGAGGACTTATAGTACAAATTTTGATACACCCCTCATCGACTATTGATGCAATATCTTACATCCGTAAAAACGCCAGACACCATAACGCCTCGTATGTGCAATATTGATGCCATTATACAGCAGTCAAGAAAAGACCTTCTATTTCTTGCCCTTCCTCTTCCTGCTGGGGCTTCCTGGTTCACTTGCTGCTGGCCCGCCTCCTTGAACGAGAATGGCATCCTCATCACTGACAACGCTGGTAGGCTTGGTTGGCGAGGTGACTTTGGATGACTTGGCTTCTGCTTCTTCGTTTAACTCTTTCATGAATTCCGCTTGGATTGAGGCTCGGCGATTTTCCCACCACTCCTTCTCAGATTCGGTCTTGGCCTGAACATCATCGAGAGTCTTTCTGAACACAGTGTTTGCGGCTATTTCATTCGCAGACTGGAATATTGTTTGTCCCCAGTTTGGTGTCAGTGCATTTGCCTATTCATGTTAGCTAAATTCCACTTCTTGGTGAGTGAATGTTTGATTCACCTCCATGACCACATCTCTAACTTCCTCTTCCATTTCTTTCTCTGCTCTCAGAAATCTTTGCCATAAATCATCGCCCACACTTCCCCTTTGTAGCAAGGTGCTGCATGCTTGCTTCGTTGTTCTGATCTGGATAATTCGATGGATATCCTCAACTGCCCTTCTCAATAAAGCCGCTCGTATAAGATTTTCTGACACCACTACTTTTGGCGCTTTCTCATCACCCTCCTCTGGCCCAAGGTGAAGTAGTGATAAGTAAATGTTTCTTTGTAGATGTGGTGGAAACCAAGGCGCAAGAGTCGCAGATTTGGCTAGAAGTACCTATTAGTTTTGCGCACAATTCCCAAAAGACAAAGATTTACTAACCTGCCTTCCTCTTTCTAGATAATGAGGAAAATGTGGCCAGAGATCCAATGAGGACAATCACGTATGCAAGAGGGAGGACTAGACCACGAAGAGTGGTTGCATAGTCGAAGTTGAACATGCTGGCGGCTGTATTGAATACGCAACAATGGAAGTCTTTTAAGTAGGTATTTGAAGAATCCCAAAGCCAAAGATATGATGGTATTTCGAAAAAGATCCCGATGACTGACTAGGAATAATACCTATCCCTAGGTCGTTGGAGTTTAGAAGCAGGTTGGTGGAGGATGTTAAATGCGACAACGGATTTGTTCCTCTTATGTGATGTGTGTCCTTTTATCTTTAGTTCATCTTGTTCTGCCACTACAGGACAAATAACCTTAAAGTTACTTTTTGGTCAGAGGACAAGCAATCTAGCCAATCACGTGCCAATCCCGCACATTCTCTCACATTCCATCCTTGTAGATTTTTGTGACAAAGGCGGTGACCAAGGCGGCACGGCAGTTTCTACTACTACCACCGATTCTGACGTCTTGGTGGGTAGCCTGGTAGGAGGAGTAGGTAATCTAAAACAGCTGGAGCTAGAGCTTCCCATTCAACTATCTACCTCGCGATCTACCTCCCGTAGTAATCAACAACCAGCTGCAGAAACTCAAGAATCAAGAAGAACCTCAAAAGATTTCCGATTTCTTTCAACCTCTTTAATCGACTTGCATTCTTCCAAACTATAAAACCCCAACTAGGAAGAGAAGAGCAGAGAAGAGAAGAGACGAGGTCAACATGCTTTTAAGATTTCGTGGTCCCGATGGAACCGTCCGGATTACTGTTGAAGCAAATGAAACTTTTGGTCAACTTGGTGTAAAGGTTAGCCTACAATCAGTTGCATATATCTCTCTGAACTCCTATTGATATGCTATAGCTTGTAAAACTTCTCCCTCCGAACCTCGACCCGAAATCTTTAACACTTTCGAATGCGCCGAATGGTGGGGACGTCAAACTTCTTATAGATATTGCGAGAGCCAGAGTCTCCCAGATTGGTCTCAAGTAAGTTAGGGGTGTATAGAATCTATGAGTTCTTGTGCTGACAAATTGAAGAAATGGTGATATGGTATTCATTAATTACAAGCTCTTGGATAGTCTTGGAAATGGTGATTCAACTACTTCCACCTTGACTTCCCATACATCGGGTCTCCTCTCCTCAACAAATCGTTTAAACGGAAACGTTGTTCTACCAGAATCAATACCTATCAATGCGCCAGCTAAAGAAGTAACGTCGCCGTCTGAAAAGGTCAAGAATCCTTGGGAAGTTGTTCAACAATCCGATCTCGATAATAGGTTAGACAAGAAAGATGGAAAGATTCCTAGGAAGAAGGATCTAAAAATGTGTCGACATGGTGAGAAGGGAATGTGCGACTACTGCATGCCGTTGGAACCATTCAATGCGGAGTACCTGGCCGAAAGAAAAATCAAGAATCTCTCGTTCCACTCATATTTGCGAAAGATCAACTCGGCGACCAACAAGCCGGAGTTAGGAAGCTCTTTCATGCCACCGTTGACGGAGCCATACTATCGTGTAAAAAAGAACTGCCCATCAGGACATCCCCAGTGGCCGGAAGGTATCTGTACAAAGTGTCAACCAAGCGCAATAACTCTACAGCCGCAGGCATTCCGTATGGTGGATCATGTTGAATTTGCGCAGGCAAGTCTGATCGAAAACTTGCTGAAGTTCTGGAGATCTACAGGTGCACAACGTTTTGGATATCTATACGGACGCTACGAGGAGTACACAGAAGTGCCGTTAGGAGTCAAGGCTGTTGTGGAAGCCATCTACGAACCGCCACAAGTCGACGAATTGGATGGCGTCACATTGAACGAATGGGAATCCGAAAAAGACATCGACGAGATGGCTAGATTATGCGGCATGGAAAGAGTTGGTGTCATCTGGACTGATCTAATTGACTCAGGTGCATCAGATGGTACTGTCATATGCAAAAGACATATTGATTCATATTATTTATCATCTTTGGAAATCGCATTTTCAGCCCGTTTACAAGCAAAGCACCCCAAGCCGACAAAATGGAGCGATACAGGCAAATTCGGTTCGAATTTCGTTACCTGTGTAATAACAGCCGATGAGACGGGAGGAATTACCATATCTGCCTACCAAGTCTCAAACTCGGCCGTGGAGATGGTTCGAGCAGATATTGTCGAACCCTCCGCTGATCCTGCCGTGATGATCGTTCGTAGCGAAGGAGACGATGATTCCGACACGAGCGCACGATACATTCCTGAAGTATTTTTTCGAAAGATCAACGAGTATGGTAGGAGTGTTCAAGAAAATGCTAAGCCGTCTTTTCCGGTTGAGTATCTACTCGTCACATTAACCCATGGATTTCCTAGCGATCCCAAACCAGTATTCATGGCTACGAGTTCTTTTACTATTGAGAATCGTTTGGTCATTGGTCAGGAACAGGATCTCAAGGACGCTGGAAAGCAATTGGGACTTGACAAAAACGGACAGCTCACCCAATCTAGCGATGGTATCTTAGCAGTATCTGACTTCCATCTCCTCTGCTTCATATATAGTATGGGCATTTTAAGCAAAGTCCGTACTTTAATTTCCTTCTTCACACCCATAAGTCCGATGCTAATATACTTCTTTGTAGGAAGAAATGGCACTTCTCTGTCGTGTTGCTACACAACACGATTTAGCAGATGGATATCAATTAATATCAACACCTGGATGGGCAAATTTCCTTGCAATTTTACAATCGACTGGTGAGCGACCCCCAAAACGTCAGTCGCCATTCGACGAAGATGGCCCTGCAGAGCATCTTGCTAAAAGGGTTGGCAGGGTAAGGCTAAATTGAATAAAGAGTCAGCTCCCAGACTACTTTATTCTTTTGCGGCTCATGCTCTGATTATGAATAGGTCCCTGATCATCAAAAATGTCTCGAAAACCACTGTGTAAAGAGGAAAAAGTGTGTTGGGTAGGAGGGGAAAAGGTGGGTGCGGGAGGGGGGTTGAACAGGAAGCTTCACTGCATAAATCATTGAGGCCGTGTGAAGGGGAACCCAAATCCGTCAAAAGTACGGGGCGATGAGGAATTTTCGGTGCGTAATGGATAGAGCAGCGGCTCTGGTGTTAACAAAGGGATACATACATGGCGCAAATCCTCCAGGATGGGGGGGATCAAAACATCGCAGGCAGACAATTTTGTCTCGAGATATATGACATATTACGAAATTCAATCAATTACACAGTAGCAAATCTTCTTTCGTGGATGTTGAAACGGGGGATAGTACGTATTTCAATGCTCTCATCCTTTTTTTATCCTCTTTTCCCATCCCCCTTCTTCTTCTACCCTCATCCGATACGATAACGGGTCGGTATGTAAAACCTCCAGCTGTTAAATATGAAGAAATAAATCTAAATTGGATCAATTTTGATTGTTTTTAACGTATATGTTGGAATAGGTAGGTAGGTAGGTATAGTACATAGTTTCAGAGGTAAAGTCAATGGATGGGATGGGATGCGATATAATAAGAATACTACTATGTAGGTACTATAGATGGAATCATGTTTGCAATTCAACATTCAATACTCGTTTGAAATTTGAAATTTTACTGCTAGGTGGCAGGATTTGCTGGAGTGTCCATGTTGAAGATGAATCTGGATGTCTTTCTTGGGGCTTTGGGCTTGTTTTTTGTTTTTGTCTTTGTCTTTGGTTAATGCTGGGTTTGGGGTTGGGGGTTGGGGGTTGGGGGTTGGGGGATTGAGGGTTATTAGGTTGGTAGGTTCGTAAGTAGGTAGGTAGGTTGGTTGGTAGCTATAGATAGATACCTACCTAGATAGATATATAGTCCCGGACGCGTATAGGTGTATGAGTGCAGAGTGCAGAGTGCAGAGTGCAGAGTGCGGAGTGCGGAGTGCGGAGTGTGAGAGGATTGTTGATATGGATGGAAACGAGGTTGCTTGTTTGTTTGCTTGCTTGCTTGTTTACTAGATCTGATAGGTCGGGTAGTCAAGTAACTTGTAACAGCCCTGGAGGCCCTGGAGGGGTGAAATATTTGGTTGTGGTGGGATGGGATGGGATGGGATGGCACTGGACTGGCTCGTCGCTAATGCGAGGGATGGAGCGGGAGGGATGGGATTGTATTGTATTCAATCTCATCTCATTTCATCTGAAGGCTTTTTGAGCTATGAATACTTGTAGACTTTTTAATTACCTATACCTACCCTAAGTATGATATCATACGAGCTTTAAATACAGCCACCTGAGCCGACCTCGCCTATAATTTATACACACATATAATCAACAACGCCCCTTTATAACCTCTTTTACAGCTTATTCATACTGTAGGTACAGCTTGTAAGGCTTTATTTTTAAATGGTATTTGTTTTAAATAAGGAATGAGGTGTTTTATTATATATATGTTGGGGGTGGAGATGGAGATGAGGAATGTGATGTGAGGTTTTATGGTTAATAGAACTGAATAGGATTGAATTGGTTTGGATTAAATATATCTTTAATATATATATTTTAAAACATTGAATTGATTATATAAGTTTTGAAACTAATTGATATGGATTAGCTGAAAAAAGTATGTAAAGGTTTATACAGGAATATCAGATTTCAGAAATGTTTAATTGGTTTATAAGGCTTTACAAGCTATACAGTATAAGCTGCAAAGGAGGTTGTGAAGGGCTATAGCCAATAATAATAGCCAAGCCTATGGCGAAGGCTATTATTATTGGTCGGCCCGAGCGGCCGTACTCAAAGCTCGTTTGAATAGATATTGATGTAAGGAATTAAAAGATAGTGCTAAGGTTGCCATTGCCATCTTAAGAAAGACGGTAGGTCGCGAGGTAGGTAAGGAGGCGTTTAATGATTAGAAGGAGATGGAGATGGAGATGTTAACTGTGGGAGTAAATTTGATTATGGATTATATCTAGATTGCATTGGGATGAATGGGATGGTTTCCTTTCGTTTCGTTTCGTTTGTTTGAAGATGTAGCTAGAAGAGAGGAGAGGAGGATGGCAGAGGAGGAGAGGAGGGGAGAGAAGAGCTTCAAATTTGAATATTTTCATCTAATCTAATCTAATTTATCTCGATCTATACAAAAAAACAGCTTCTTCATCTCAATGCTACCTACCTACCTATCTACCTACCTACCTACCTACCTATCTACCTACCTATCCATCTACCTATCTACCTACCTACCTATATCTATCTATATATATATATATATACTAACCACAATAATATTTCTCAAATCTTCACATTATATATACCTACCTAGATACCTAGGTAGACAATTAGTTATGATTCAAGATGCCGGCCCGGGTTCAGGGGGGCTTTCTCGCTTCGCTGGATATGTATAGGTAGGTAGGTAGGTAGGTAGGTAGGTATACCTATTTATGGATGCTTTGTGTATGTATGTATAGGTAAGATTAGGTATGATTAGGTATGTTTTTGTTTGGAACTTTTTGGGAGGGAGGAAGGGGGGAGGATTGGTTTTTGGGGGAGAGGGTTACTACTGGCTAGTGGCTAGTGGAAATGAAGGGAAAAGATGGGAATGCAGTACATATGGGTATTTCGTACGAGTGAACTGATGTGCTTGGATAACTTGGATGGGATAACTTGGATGGGATAACTTGGATGGGATAACTTGGATGGGATATCATGATGAGGACATTTTATTAAGGGTGTCTTTCTGTCTGTCTGTCTGAGGGAGATGATGTTGGGGATATAATGCCTACTTACCTAGGTACTTACCTATTACCTACTTATCTACTTAACCTACTTACCTATAGAAGAGCAAAGGATCTCGCATTAGATTATATATACCTACTTATACACATACATATACACATACATACCTACCTACCTACCTATACACATACCTATACATAAATATACATACAAAGATATAGATAGAATCATATAGTATATAACAACAATTTCGAAAGAGAGACGAGAAAAAACCCCCCCAAAAAAGAGTGCATACCGCCACCTACCTACCTACCCACCCAATCCAAACCACTTTATTTTTATCAAGCGGGGGGGGGGGATTTACTTACCATTGTAAGACTGAGGAGGGCTTTTTAAATTTTTCTACCTAGGTTGGGGATTGGATATATATAGGT
Source organism: Ciborinia camelliae (assembly GCA_025890175.1). Classification (NCBI taxonomy): domain Eukaryota; kingdom Fungi; phylum Ascomycota; class Leotiomycetes; order Helotiales; family Sclerotiniaceae; genus Ciborinia; species Ciborinia camelliae. Next base: position 205,861 of record JANPYM010000016.1, read on the forward strand.
AGGTAGATAGATAGGTAGGTAGGTAGGTAGGTAGTAAGTCTTGATGAGATTTATCTACCTACCTATCTACATTCGTATAGATGAGATTTATTCCAATTTATTTTCACAATTTATAATTTCTAATCCGTAACCTATGGTCCATGATCTATGATAATTCTTATTATAAAGTATTCATTCCACAGTATTCCACAGTATTCAAGTTCCAAGTTCCCCCGGGGCAGTGACCAAGGTTCCTTCTTGTCATTGCTTTAGGAGAGGTAAGGTAAGAACGAACGATCAAATTGACGATTCAAGAATGGAAGGAAAGAACAGTCGGAACATCTCTCTGGTCTTTTGACATTTATTTTCCTCTTGTTTTTATTTTAAAACACATCCATCATCCATCTTCCATCGTCACTGTAAGAATACAAATACAAGTATCGTCAGAATTTTGGCAGCCGCTCGTTTGGTCACTCATTTATATAATTATAGCATTCTTAATCTCGACATCTCGATATCTTTACACGGATCCCATCAGCAGTGTTTCTTTCTTTCTTTCTTTCGGTCAACAGAGCAAAGCAGAGCAGAGCAGAGCAGAGCAAGCAAAGCCCATGACAACTGCAACGTGAACTATCTACTCATCACACCACCCATTCCCCCTCAAAAAAAAAAGAAAAAGGATAGCAGGCACGATGGCCAGCCCCGATGCATCCAGTGCCCCATCTCCCAATCCATTTTTATCCTATGGAAGTCCGTCGGGGACCTCGAGTCCCGACATCGATACATCCATCCCATCACTCTCATCGGTGTCTTTCATGCGATCGTTCAAGAGCTGTCCCGCGTCCCCCACGCTCATTGGCATTTCAGAGGAGGTTGAAGTTCGCAGATTTGTCAAGGTGACTCCGACGATGAAGGTCATGGGCAAAGGCAACGGCTTGGAAGTTACCTCCTTGACTCCATGTGAGGCTGGCCCTGAATTGGTCGATACTTCAACTCCTGCGAAAGAATTTGAAATTGGTATTTTGGTTTCCTTGGAGGTTTGCTTGTTTGAGCTAACATTTCATTGCCTAGATACTACTCAAATCGACAAAAAACTCGAAATGATGGTGACGCGCTCTGCCAGTCAAGGACCCTTTTCTACTCGAAGCAAAAGGTCAAAGGTCAAAGCATACAAACCCAGAAGATCTCCAGGGCATAAAGAGGGACGCAAATTGAAGCAGTTGATCGAAAATGAGAATGATGACAGTTCTGAAGATGCATCGGTCGAGCCACAATCCTACGGTGAAGCTTACACGGAATTTAGTACGGCACAATCATCACCAGTGAGGTGTCTATCTGTAGCTGGTATACTCGACATGGACGGTCTGTACGACAATAAGCCTCAGTTTTCCCCTGGAACGGCCATTCAAGACTTTGCTGCGTTACCCGATCATCTTCGAGGTCCTTGCTTTGAAGTGAGTCCGAGAACTAGCATTTTGGATGGTCCGACTGCTCTTTCTAACTTGGACAAACTTTGGTGTATGAACAAGAAAGATTCCTGTGTGGAATCCTCGCTCATGAGACCCCTCGAAGCAGTGCAAGAAGGATCGCCAGAAACGTTGCCTAATGTAGCGGAAAATAGAATGGAACAATCGGATGGGCCCGCACCTGTTCCCGCCATTAAACCAAACGTTGGTGGTGATTCTCCAGTTCCAGAGTTACCCGTCGATCCGCTTGAAAAGGAAAAAAAGGGCTCAAAGCGCACACATAGGGCTATCAACAAGTTTCGAGTGGGCGTAAGAAAAGGCAGATATCGTTGCCTAAGAACACCAGTACTTGTGGTATTGGTAGGAAAGGAGATGTCAAAGCCAACCAAAATGGCCATTGAAAATATTGCAAGCGGACTTCCTTCAGGGCTTGGTGATGTAAAGCCCCTCCCCGAGTGACAACGAAAGATGTCTTTGAGTTTGAGAGCTAAATTCAACAAGGTGGAACAAACTCTCTACCCCCCGGCTACAGTTTCGTCACTTGACCAAGTCTTGCCTGATCCTGAGTCAGACTATGATTACTGTCACGATTGTGGAAATTAGAATGGGAGTTTGAAAGGTGGTTTGCAAGAAGGAATGACCTGCTAGAATGGATATTATCATACACACCCTAATACAAGAAAATTCTCAAACCTAGTCAACAACCCTTTAATGATGGTCTGTGAAAATTTCTGGAAATGTGAATTGAGATGTCTCTGGTGAACTTATATCATGTAACCTTACCTGTTGAATAAGGCTCGGCGGCGACATACAGAAATTGAAGTTGTTAACTTGATTAGTTGACAATTTCCTCTGTGAAGAGTGACCGAGTATGTAAAGAGGGAGAAACCAAATTGCTTCAAAAGGTATCACCTATGTATAAAACTTTCGAGACTGCACAATCTTGTTGTTCTCGGGATTGTAACAGTATCTCATCTGAATCTTTAATACTCCTCGTCTTGTTCAGTACATGATGCACAAGAGGGCCAACGGATGCTTAGGTATTGACGATGCAAGATCATGAAGGTAAACTCCCCAGCAAATTGATAACTTTGGAGGTGATTATATTATTGTAGGTAGTGTTGTATTATTTTCTATATAGAAGCATGATGATAAATGTAGGTAGAATTCGAGTCAAACGATTTGGTTCACTCCGTCCCAATCCAAACAAACGCACCCACTCCACTCCACTCCACTCCACCACCCCCACAATAACCATCCCACGCACCAATCCCAGCAATCCCTTCCCACCCACGCACCCACCGACCCGCACCCACCCGCACCCCACCGCTCCCCTGCAAAAAAAATGCAAAAAAAAACCCCAGCCACCACGCACGCACGCGCATCCCAATAAATGTTCAAAAAGCGTCGCTTGGTCAAACAAACATGCCAAACTCCAGTGACGCGTAAGTCCCTGCCCTCATTCCAAAAATGAAGGTTCCCTCCTTCGGCATCTATCAGTTACATATGCTAATGGTGATTGATATCTAGAGTGGTTAGCGTGTCGTTCTTATACTATTCCTCCATCCCAGGGGATTAATATGATGTTATGCGAAAGTCGTGGGTTCGACACCCACCTGGAGTATCAATTCCAGTTGACACAACAAACCGGTTTACTTTTTTTTTTGTTTTTTTTGTTTTGGGGAATTTTTTGGTTGGGGGTGCGGGTGGTGCTGTGGTTTTTTGGTTTTGCTGGTTTGGTTTGGTTTGGTGCGGGTGCAGGTGGGTTTCTAATGGTGCCCTTTTGGGGTTCAAACTCGGATTGCCATAGACTTGGGTTCAGCTGTACGTACGTGTCGGGACGGGATCCGCTTCCGGAGGATTCTTCCACATCCATGTGTCGGGTACTTCTGATCAGAGCTTCAAACTACGTGCTCAGCTATTTTATTAACAGATTCAAGCTTGCCGGATATTATTTCTCGACATAATCCTCACGCCTATAGAAATCCCGACTGCCGTATCTAATCTATTCAAGGGACTTATTACATGTCTGTCTGTCGGTAGGTATCATGGAAATTCCATTCGGATTGCAAAGAGTGAAGATCCATCCGGGTATACGACATTTGGAAACCCATTCTATAATATGTCGTAAATGGTTTAAAAGATGTGAATAATTCTACCATCTGCCTCTACGTAGGTACGGTAGGTAGGTAGGTACGAATACCTAGCTTCCATTTGCTCAGATGTCATAAATTCATGTATGATCAGATTGCCCGAGGTGATCCAATCAAAGTGAGTAGCTGATACCCTCAAATTCATATGAATCTCACTCCAGTGCACTTTTCTATTTCCAAACCGACTCTCTAACGTACGTTTATCAATCTTGCAAGACCCGTGTTCCTCCATCTACTGCGCTTCTTTGTTTCTTTCTTTCACCAACGGATGTTATTATTATTAGCAGGACTCGCGCCCCCCAATATCTCTACCAGGCATGAATCTCTCATCCTCCGTAAAACCTCTCATTCCATTCCATGCATCCCCTAAACTCCATGGTTTCTTCTTCGTCCAAACTCTCAATGGCAGGCCCCCACCTTCTCAGCCGAAGTATTCTTTCCAAAGAACAAGAATCCCACAAATGCACCCACCCCCACCGCAATCATAACCCATCCATTATATGTCATGAAAAGTAACCTTTGGATTCCATTAGTACGCATAACCCACACAGGACAGGATAAGATAGGATAGAGAGAGAAATGGGGGGAAAAACTTACATCAACATGAAGGCGTAAAAGTATTGGAAAGCATAGATGGCCGCCTTGATCATATGGGCCCTCTGACCCACCTCTTCCTGATTGCGTCCTGCCCAGAGAAACGGCGTGTTTTCAGTAACGTCATCCACTTAAGCCGCGCACGGCATGCAGTCTCAGCTTTTCATTCCACGGGTCCGGTATGAAAGTCGAGGAAAGAGGGAAGAAGGGGAGGAGAGGAGATGGATAAAAAGCAAGGTAAGCAAGGAAGGGAGAAAACATACGAGATACAGCGCCCTGTTGTTTCTCAACCCAAGATTCATACCGACGCGCCAAGTTGCGAATGCCCTCGTACCCGGCCGTGATCGCGATGACCGCCAGCAGGGAAATGATGAGCGAGATCGTGGATCGGACGTGCCACCAGTGGAAGATGATGCAGAGATTCTTCGTGTCCCAGGTGAAGAGCATCTGTGATTGGATGGGGCGTTAGTGATGTGAGTGAGGGTTCGCGGGAGTATTCAATTCAATATGCGAATGTGAATGTGAATGTGAATGTGAATGCATGGGAGACGAACGTTCATGTTGCATCGATCTCCTCCCATATCCATCCCCATATCGTGATGCATACTGTGATCCATATGCGAGTGATCCATGTGCGAATGATCCATTTTTGGAATTTGAATTTGGAGGTTCTTGTTATTGAAATGTGACGTTGGGTGATGTATTGTATTGTATTGTATGTAGCAGGTGTAGTGAAGATGTAAACCTTTAAGACGAGGGTAAACGAGGGTCCGTGAAGTTTGAATGAATGAATCAACGGGCGGGAATAGGTATGATTAATAAATACCTACCTACCTAGGTAAATAATGGCGAGGGATATTACAGGTAGGTAAACTCAAAATCTACAAAATATACCTACCTAAATACTACCAGGTACCTACCTACCTACCTACCTATATATATATATACCTAGCTTTCGGAGCGCAATCAATTGAGTCCAAGGTGTTACTGCCGTGATTCCTTCATATTTGCACCAATTATCGAAGCTTACGAGTCGATAGTCCCCTGCAGGGCTATTTTACCTTCTCAAATGCGCGCATCCACCCCCATCTGATTACTGTCAATCGATGTTCTTTCTTTTATCGGGCGACGCACGGACACCGTCGTTGCAGAAAGATAAGGCATACCGCACCGCCTTTATTCTGCCGCATGCGGTTCTATCGGATAATAGATAGATAGTGAAGTGAAGTGAGGAGGAGAGAAGAGGGGTCGACGAGATAAATAAATGCAAGTCCAAAGATAATACGAGAAGAATCTACAAGCAGATAATTTTCCCAAGATGCTCAGCAGTCCTCTAAATCTGCCGAAGTGGTAAGAGTTTCATTGATATAGTCAGGGAGATCGATCTACCGATCGCTTCTAACTAACGGTACCTATCTCTAGGCTCGAAGAGAACTCTCATCTCTTGAAGCCTCCGATTAATAATTACTGCGTTTATAACAAAGATGTGACGGTCATGGTATGAATCCTATCTTCCATCTTCCCTCATATTCATATTCATATTCATATTTATACCTCTTCCTATTCAAATCAAATCAAATCCAACCAAACCAAACCGCCCAGCCCTTAAAGAACCAAATCTAAGCTCCACAGATCGTAGGAGGACCCAATGCACGAACCGACTACCACATCAACGAGACGGCCGAATGGTTCTACCAATACCGGGGCGCCATGATGCTGAAAGTAGTCGACGAAGGCGAGTTCAAAGATATAATCATCAGAGAAGGAGACATGTTTCTGCTGCCGCCGCATACGCCGCACAACCCCGTGCGATTCGCCAACACGGTGGGCATCGTCCTGGAGCAACCCCGACCCAAGGGTTCGTTGGATAGGCTGAGGTGGTATTGTACACATTGTCGCGAGGTGGTCGAGGAAGCCGCGTTTCACTGTACGGATCTGGGCACGCAGATCAAGGAGGCGGTGAATAGCTTCAAGGAGAGTGAGGAGAGGAGGAAATGTAAGAAATGCGGGACGGTTGCGGATTCGGCGCCTCCGCCGGGATCTATCAAGGATCCAAATCTTGCTTGATCAATTGATGAGAAGAAAATAATGAATGAAGTTCCTTTCTTTTGAATGAAACCTAGACGCAAACTCCTCGTGCGTATTGTCGGGTATCCTGATATATGCTCTATCCTATATACATAGTTTTCTCAAGTCTCCTTGAATTCATATGTACTCGTCGATTCTTCAACCGCCACTTCGATCTTCCCTTCTGCTAGCTCCTTGCCCCCAACACTGATGCCGACCCTCATGACATCTCCCGGTTTTACGGGTCCCACCCCCTTGGGCGTACCAGTCAAGACAATATCTCCCTTTTCCAAAGTCATCACCTTGGAGATATCACTCAAGATTCTAGGGATTCGGAACAACATCAATTCCGTCGAATCCTTTTGTCGGTGCTCGTTATTGACCGTGAGCCACACCTCGGCCTGATGCGGATCCGGAATTTGGGACTTGGAAATGATGTTGCTCATGGGGAGAAAGGTATCGAATCCCTTTGCAATATCCCATGGAAGTCCCTTCTTCTTGGCTTCGTTTTGGACGTTGCGAGCCGTCATATCGATGCTCATTGCGTAGCCTATGTGATTCGATAATTAGAAATAGGATCGAGTCATTTCGGTTGAGAGAACGCACTTTCGATAGAATCATAAGCCTCCTTTTCATTTTCCGCCTCGAGATTCTTGACCTGCTTTCCCATGATCAAAGCCAATTCCACTTCATAATGGAGATCTACGCCTTTGGGTTGAACGACAGCTCCGGCATTGGGAGGAAGGATTGAAGATGTTGGTTTGAGAAAGAAGAATGGTTGCTTGGGCTTGCTATTGTTCAACTCAGTGATGTGATCTCTGTTTTCAATCCATTAGCCACGTTAGATACTTTGCACATACTCAATTGGAGAATATAAGAAGCAATGCATGCATGATTGGGCAGAAAGAGGGGTGGGGGGTAAACATACGCGTAATTCCTCCCGATACATACAACTTTTGAAGCGCTCTTGAAGGGAGACACGGTGGCAATCCCACGACGGAAGATTAACGACATACTGAAAGAAGGTGTATACGAATTTCCCCCAAAAATTATGTACAATATCGAAGGTGTGGTCACTCAAGCTCAAGTAAGAGAGCAATTCATGTGGAGAGATCTTAACCTTATTTTATGTTCCCCTGCAGTGGGGAACCCCACTCGGGTGTACGTGGAAAGAGCTTCGCGGAAGCTCTGCTCGGTACCGAGAGTTTTAATGATCTACTGTACGTACTGCTCCGTAGATAGGTAATTGTAGATATCCATGGATGTATGGTAGATACCTACCTAGGTATGCTTTCAGTTGTTGAATTGATTTGAACCTTTACATTCATGATAAGTCTTACATCAAAAATAACTACCCGCATGGGATTCTCCAAGCCTTCCGCCAGAACCCCTTCCCCTCTCCTTCAATCTCCTTTCCGCTTGTTCGGTTAATGCTTTATCAACCCTCTCCTGTGATATTCTCAATCCCCTGGTACAATTTTTCTCTAGCCTGTCTAGATTTTTGTAATATATCAGTATTTTCTTCGCGCGTTTAAACTCTGGATCTTGCTGTAATATAATCCGTTAGCTATCTTTCTATGATGATGAAATAACCAAGAACATACGCCGTTACTTATCCTTCTCAACAGACGCATTTCTCGGCCAATCATCTTGGATTCTTCGGTTTCTGGGAGATCATCTGAGAGAATATATGAGTGTTTCCTGAGGGGAGGAGGAGGTGGTGATGGTGATGAAGAGGACGATTGGCTGCCCGAGGAAGGTTTTGGGGTTTGGGATATACGACGGCCGAGCCTGTCAAACTTCTGCGGTGGTGTTATATGTATTGAGGTTTTCCTTTCGTGACTATTGGCTGGAATGGTGGAGAGGGTGCGTAAAAAGGAGAGGGCGGCTAGAGGTGGCTGTAGGTAAGACTGGTTAATACGTATACTTGGGGAAGATATTGGGTAATTTAGGTGGGGATGAGAATACAACATGATGATTTGGCGTGCGGATTGAGGGGTATGCAGAGAGATATAGACAAGGGATTTATGGAGACGAACTGCTTGTTTAAGGACATTTAGATCAGCGAGAACTTGTGCCATCTGTAATTTTGGTGGTGATGGAATCGATGATGAATCCATGCTGAATAAAATAATCGATTCGATATGGTGTAGAAGAATAGATTAGATTATATATTATAATTGTATTATGGACTCGAGTATACTAGGTAATTACCTAGGTAGCCTTGTAGTAGTGTGCGAGATGGCAAGATGATGAAGTACGATGGATGTTTAATGGTGGACCGTTTGTCCAAGGTTAGCTCTTAATCGAGAAATGCCTTCTCGGTTATCTCGGTTATCTCGGTTATGTTACCTCCACTGCCGGTTGATGACTTTCATCCCAATGCAAAACAACATCAACAACATTATATAATAAACAAGCTTTATCTTCGGCCCCTCAATGCCGGAAAATCAATTCGCTTTGTTGCGCTTCTCAAATTGTTTTTCTAAACAGCATTTTAGGACTTACGTCACAACTTGTTTGCCGAAAGCTATCAAATATTCAATTTGATAATAATAAAACTATATACATACAATACATACAAAATCTAAGCCCCCACAAACATACCGGCCCTAGTAGCCCCCCCCCTCTCATTTTCCACTATTCTAAGGAACAATTAATAAATATCGTCACCATTGAAAGATAAATTTATAAAAGCATATCAAAATGAAAATAAGCGTTAATAAAATATAAACAAAATAAAAAGAAAACGCAATTATAATAAATCAATCATATTAATCACACATCAAAAAAATATTAATATTCAATTTTATATAATTTTTGAATTACGAATTTTTAAACATATTAAATTATATTATTGAATAAATAAAATGATTTTTTTTAATTTTATATTTTTTAATTTCATTTTATTTATTGTAAAAAAAAGTGTATTAATTTCAAAGGATTTTCGAGGCATTACACATAATATTTCAGAATAATATTCCAATATCGTGTACGATCCACTGCATTATAAGAGTGTTTTATAATATAAAATGTTAGATTCTTTATTTTATCAACTAGAGCACTCCCAAAACATGGCAAACGCTCATATTAAGGCATGGCAATGATTGCGGAACTAACCTTCAATCCTCAAGTTCACCTGAATATTGTGTTTCATATCACCTTACCTATTCCCTAAATTATCTACATAATTGCACCATGAAGAACCTCAGTGGTACAGTAGGTATTGTTCTTCATCGGAAATGGGACCTTGAATAACATTTACTTTATTACACACTATAGACAGCATGCGGTGTGTGAGGAGTGAGGAGTGAGGAGTAAGGAGATGAAATTTGAGAGCTGTATTATTCGTTGTTATTCATATAGTGTCTCACTTGCTTCTCAGTTCAAGGAACTGTGTCATAATTACATGGAAGAGAAAGATCAGACTATTGCAAATGATAATTATTTTCGCTTTGTGATCTTGTATCTCAAAAGGAGAGCAAAGACTGTGTTAAGTAACCAAGGCAAAATGAGAGCATTAGGAGAACTTTATTTATAAAGTCGTCCATCTTCTAGGGTTTCTACAATCCTAGATAAAGCAGTGTATCTAGAGTTTTAGGGGAAACTCTTTTCATGTTATTTAAATCATATTGGGTATTAAGCTAAGCTTCGGTTTCAATATTTGAAAAATGTACAAGGTTGAATCAGAAGGAGAATAAGTAGGTTGTACAAAACTTCATACTTCAAAAGAATTAGGTTGGCTAAAAGTCTTATATACACAGATGAGTTGAGACCTTGACACTAGGCTAACATCATGGAACAAAAGGCTCCTACTATACTACCACTTGCAGACAGCAATAGGGACATGCTCTATAGATCTCCACCCACTTTTCCTCGCAAGATCAGAACACAGATGGCGGCTATCATTATATTCGCGCTCCTTACAACGATGTTCATCGTCGCCACATCACAAGGCAACCGGGTGTCCCATTCCGCCATTCTTGTATTCGGAGTCTCCATCTTGAGTCTTGATACCGGGTGCCAATAAATAGTCCGGACTGCAGTCCGAATAAAAACTTTAAATCCTTGAAATACTGTAAACTTCCGAGAATATATAATTCATCTTAGGGAAATAAATGTTTTAAGTATATTCTATATATCAAATAAATTCATATATCAAACGAATTCAAGACATATAATCAATTCATAGACTCAAACCCCTTGCATTCTCAGACGGCAGTCCGGTCTATTGGAAACTTTGCCTTGATATCGAATGCTCATCAGGGATGAGAAGTCTATTCATCTGTATCATACCCGTGGCGGGAGCTACAGTTGGGATTAGTATCACCACATGTCGATGACCATTAAGAATGGAGTAGAAGAGGCAGTTCATCGCGTCTTCAGCAAAGCCGCAGAGGTATCGTTTGGTAATGTAACCCTCTACACTTGTTATCAAGAATAAATCCGAATGATATCAACAGCCGGTTTACTCTTGGGCTCCTCTCCGGGGTCTTGGATCTAGATCTGGATCTAGATCTGGATCCGGATCTTCTCACCTCTCCCTCAATCCTCCGCGTATGGGGCCAAAGATGCAATCAAAAGTATTTCGTGGTTGTGTTCCAACGCAGTATTGGACTGGAGTGGCAATAAGGGAGAAGAACTTTGTGCGATTGTCTCTGCAAGGGTGGGTTGCTCGTTTAGATGCGATGCGTAGGCTCGGATTTGTAGCTCTTGATTTTCCTGATACCTTGGAGTAGAGTACCTAGTTAATGGGGTTTTATGGCTTCCGGGAAAATGGTAGTTCTAATGTAATATATATAGTACGGAGTTATTGATCTGAATAGTATAATCCCCCCTATAATAATCACCGGCGAGGATATACCCCATTAATAACGGCAAGTTGTATGACTCTGAGAACAATATACGTGTTCCGCCTTCCATTCCTTCTTTATCCCCCCCCCAAAAATACACTTGCTTGTCCCCTCCTCCTCCTCGCAACTCGCTAAAGCTAGCAAAGAATACCGATCAGGGAATAATCATATGAACGACATATTCCGCACTCCGTGATAACGCATACGCAGGTAGGTGACCTCACTATCCGCAATGCGAAGTTCGAACTCACACTTCTACCCTACCGGAACGAGTTACGAGACACGTCTGTCTAGGTAGGTATACAAATATAGATGCGCAGCTTGGGTTTTCGATCGATATGGTGAATGGCTTGGTGTGTTATTGGGTGGTAGGTATTTGCTCGCAGGTGGCTTGATAATTTGATTTAATTTGATTTGATTTGATTTGATGAATGAATGCGTGGTGGGTAGGGGAGGAGAGGGGGGGGGGTAGGGAAGGGGAG